>JAGTYA010001252.1:0-12630 GCA_024291935.2 Okapia johnstoni | reverse complement strand
TGTCAAAGGAGGCCTGGACTTCTCAGAGGCAACAAGAGAGGCTCCCCGAGGCGCCACGCCCCCGATTCAGAGAGGCCACCCCCGCTTCCCCCTGCGCCGCGCGGAAAAGCACGACCTTCGCCCCTGCATTCGAGGGAAGCCCGATTGCCCTTGGCTGTGACCGGAGAGAAAGGCTGAGTCCCCTCGACTCCCCTGGAGGCCACCCCACAGGTGCCAGTTATACCTGTCCCCTCCCCCCAGGCGCCCCCCAGAGGTTCCCTGGGATACCCTGTCCACAGGCGAGCGGAAAACCCTGAGTCTTCTCCAGAGGCCGCTCGCGAGGGGCCCCCCGTCGCCGTCGGGCCCCTCCTCTCGAAAGGGGGGTCCAATCCCCTTCCTGAATGCCATCGCAATCCCTACATTCCCTCGCACCTCCAGAGCGGGACTCTCGCCTCTCCTGAGGTTCGAGAAGAGGCCCCAAGGGGCCAGTTCCGGGCCGCAAGACCAAAGGTCCCCGAGGAACCCCCCATCGGCAAGCGAGTCCAGTTCCCTGGACGTGAGGCGAGGGGAAGCCCAGCAGCCCCTGGCGATGTCAAAGGAGGCCTGGACTTCTCAGAGGCAACAAGAGAGGCTCCCCGAGGCGCCACGCCCCCCGATTCAGAGAGGCCACCCCCCGCTTCCCCCTGCGCCGCGCGGAAAAGCACGACCTTCGCCCCTGCATTCGAGGGGAAGCCCGATTGCCCTTGGCTGTGACCGGAGAGAAAGGCTGAGTCCCCTCGACTCCCCTGAGGCCACCCCACAGGTGCCAGTTATACCTGTCCCCTCCCCCCCTCCGGGGACCCCCGAGGGTCCTAGCTCCATGCCTGACGCGGACCCAGGGCGCTGCAGCGCCTCCTGGCGAATCCCGAGGCTGCTCAGGCCCCTGTCCGCTCGAAAGGAGGCATGGCGACCCCGCTGGGCTAACGGGGGAGACGGGCCGGGGTACCCGCCGCAACTCGAGAATGCACCGCCGCAAGTCGAGAACACCCCCGTGAGGCCACGCCCATAAGAGGGAGGAGGCGCTTTTCCCTTGCAGGGCATGGAGAGCATGCCCCGGCACCTGTTCCGGCTCCGAACGGGGCTTGACTCCTTGCGGGCGACTCCAGGTGTCCCCCGAGATCCCCGGGCCAACCTGCCAAGAAAGCGGGGCTTCCCGCCACACCGCGAGGGCGTCCCCCGGGCCCCCCTCCTTGCGAGACGGGGCCCTTGGGATCTGCAGCGACGCGACGTCCTGCTGCTTCTCTCTGGCGCTGCAACGGAGGCTGGACTCCCTCTAGGCGCCCCCAGAGGTTCCCTGGGATACCCGTGTCCACAGGGCGAGCGGAACCCTGAGTCTCCAGAGGCCGCTCGCGAGGGGCCCCCCGTCGCCGTCGGCCCCTCCTCTCGAAAGGGGGGTCCAATCCCCTTCCTGAATGCCATCGCAATCCCTACATTCCCTCGCACCTCCAGAGCGGGACTCTCTCCTCTCCTGAGGTTCGAGAAGAGGCCCCAAGGGGCCAGTTCCGGCCGCAAGACCAAAGGTCCCCGAGGAACCCCCATCGGCAAGCGAGTCCAGTTCCCTGGACGTGAGGCGAGGGGAAGCCCAGCAGCCCCTGGCGATGTCAAAGGAGGCCTGGACTTCTCAGAGGCAAACAAGAGAGGCTCCCCGAGGCGCCACGCCCCCGATTCAGTGAGGCCACCCCCGCTTCCCCCCAGCGCCCGCGCGGAAAAGCACGACCTTCGCCCCTGCATTCGAGGGGAAGCCCGATTGCCCTTGGCTGTGACCGGAGAGAAAGGCTGAGTCCCCTCGACTCCCTGGAGGCCACCCCACAGGTGCCAGTTATACCTGTCCCCTTCCCCCCTCCGGGGACCCCCGAGGGTCCTAGCTCCATGCCTGACGCGGACCCAGGCGCTGCAGCGCCTCCTGGCGAATCCCGAGGCTGCTCGGGCCCCTGTCCGCTCGAAAGGAGGCATGGCGACCCCGCTGGGCTAACGGGGGAGACGGGCCGGGGTACCCGCCCGCAACTCGAGAGATGCACCGCCGCAAGTCGAGAACACCCCCCGTGAGGCCACGCCCATAGAGGGGAGGAGGCGCTTTTCCCCTTGCAGGGCATGGGAGAGCATGCCCCGGCACCTGTTTCCGGCTCCGAACGGGGCTTGACTCCTTGCGGGCGACTCCAGGTGTCCCCCGAGATCCCCGGGCCAAACCTGCCAAGAAAGCGGGGCTTCCCGCCACACCCGCGAGGGCGTCCCCCGTTGCCCCCCTCCTTGCGAGACGGGGGCCCTTGGGATCTGCAGCGACTCGAGAGCCGTCCTGCCTTCTCTCTGGCGCTGCAACGGAGAGGCTGGACTCCCTCTAGGCGCCCCCAGAGGTTCCCTGGGATACCCGTGTCCACAGGCGAGCGGAACCCTGAGTCTCCAGAGGCCGCTCGCGAGGGGCCCCCCGTCGCCGTCGGCCCCTCCCTCTCGAAAGGGGGGTCCAATCCCCTTCCTGAATGCCATCGCAATCCCTACATTTCCCTCGCACCTCCAGAGCGGGACTCTCGCCTCTCTCCTGAGGTTCGAGAAGAGGCCCCAAGGGGCCAGTTCCGGCCGCAAGACCAAAGGTCCCCGAGGAACCCCCATCGGCAAGCGAGTCCAGTTCCCTGGACGTGAGCGAGGGGAAGCCCAGCAGCCCCTGGCGATGTCAAAGGAGGCCTGGACTTCTCAGAGGCAACAAGAGAGGCTCCCCGAGGCGCCACGCCCCCGATTCAGAGAGGCCACCCCCGCTTCCCCCTGCCCGCGCGTAAAAAGCACGACCTTCGCCCCCTGCATTCGAGGGGAAGCCCGATTGCCCTTGGCTGTGACCGGAGAGAAAGGCTGAGTCCCCTCGACTCCCTGGAGGCCACCCCACAGGTGCCAGTTATACCTGTCCCCTCCCCCCCTCCGGGGACCCCCGAGGTCCTAGCTCCATGCCTGACGCGGACCCAGGGCGCTGCAGCGCCTCCTGGCGAATCCCGAGGCTGCTCGGGCCCCTGTCCGCTCGAAAGGAGGCATGGCGACCCCCCGCTGGGCTAACGGGGGAGACGGGCCGGGGTACCCGCCGCAACTCGAGAATGCACCGCCGCAAGTCGAGAACACCCCCGTGAGGCCACGCCCATAGAGGGAGGAGGGCGCTTTTCCCTTGCAGGGCATGGAGAGCATGCCCCGGCACCTGTTCCGGCTCCGAACGGGGCTTGACTCCTTGCGGGCGACTCCAGGTGTCCCCCCCGATATGAGACCCCGGGCCAACCTGCCAAGAAAGCGGGGCTTCCCGCCACACCGCGAGGGCGTCCCCCGGGCCCCCCTCCTTGCGAGACGGGGCCCTTGGGATCTGCAGCGACGCGAGAGCCGTCCTGCCTTCTCTCTGGCGCTTGCAACGGAGGCTGGACTCCCTCTAGGCGCCCCCAGAGGTTCCCTGGGATAACCCGTGTCCACAGGCGAGCGGAACCCTGAGTCTCCAGAGGCCGCTCTCGCGAGGGGCCCCCCGTCGCCGTCGGCCCCTCCTCTCGAAAGGGGGGTCCAATCCCCTTCCTGAATGCCATCGCAATCCCTACATTCCCTCGCACCTCCAGAGCGGGACTCTCGCCTCTCCTGAGGTTCTCGAGAAGAGGCCCCAAGGGGCCAGTTCCGGCCTTCAAATTCCAAAGTCCCCGAGGAACCCCCATACGGCAAGCGAGTCCAAGTTCCCTGGTACGGTGAGTGCTAGAAGGAGGCCGCCCCATAGCAGGCGAGGAGGGGTGTCAAAGGAGCCTGGACTTCTCAGAGGCAACAAGAGAGGCTCCCCTGAGGCTCCATCGCCCCCAGATTCAGCGAGGCCACCCCCGCTTTCCGCCCCCTGACGCCGCGTGTGAAAATCGCTACCGTCTCGCCCCTTGCGAATCGAGGGGAAGCCGATTGGCTCGATGTGCCCTTGGCTGTAGAGCCGGAGAGAAAGGCCTGAAGTCCCCTCGTACTCCCTGGGAGTGCCCACCCCACAGGTGAGCAGGACTACCCCTGTCCCCTCCCTCCCTCTCCGGGGGGACCCCCGAGGGTCCGTAGCCTACCATGCCTGCAACGCGACCCAGTGGCGCTGGGCAGCCGCCACCTGCTGAATCCCCAGAGCTGAGCCTCGGGCCCCTGTCCGGCTAGAAAGGAGGGGAGGTTGCGACCCCACTTGGACTTCTACGGGGTGAGACGGTGCAATACCCGCCGAAAACTCGAAGAATGCACCGCCAGCAAGAGTCGAGAACACCCCCGTCAACCCCATAGAGGAGGGAGCGCTTTATTCCCTCTCAACATGGGATACTTGGCCCGGCACCTATACCGGGGGGCGATCACCCGTTCTGACATCGTTGCTGAACTCCATGGTGTCCCCCGATATCCCCGGGCCGGGAACCTGAAGCCAAGAAGAGCGGTGCTTTCCCGCCACAGCCGCGATGGCTCCCCCGGAGCCCCCTCCTGGCGAGACGGGGCCCTCGATCTTTGCATGGAGTGCGAGAGGAGGTGCCGATAGCTCTCGCTGGCGCTGCAACGGGAGGCTTGACTCCCGATTACTCCCCCAAGTTTGCGCTGGATACCCGTGTCCGGAGCCGCAGCGGAACCTATGAGTTTCCCGTCCAAGGCCTGCTCGCGATTTCCCCCGTCGCCTGCGGTGGACCCGTCCTGCTCCGCAGGGGTCCAAGATCCCCTTCCTGAAATTGATGCCAAGGCGGATCCCCTACATTCCCTCTCACCTCCAGAGCGGGACTCTCGCCGTTCCTGAGTTTCGAAAGCGGTCCCAGGCCAACCTGTCCCTCCGCAACACCAAAAGGTCCCCCATGAATCCCCATCGTAAGCGGGTCCAGTATTCCCTGAACGAGAATGCGAGGGGCGTCACCAGCAAATCCCTAGGCGATGGGTGCAGAGAGGTGCCTGGACTTCTCCAAGGCAAAGAGGAGGCTCCTGCCAGGCGTCCTACGCCCTGCGCTCCAGATTGCGGTAGGTCAAACACCCCCCGCAACCCCACTGGGTCCGCGGCGTAAGCAACGAGGGAACGATGGGATACGGCGCCCTCGTTCGAGGGGGGAAGCCCCGATGGCCCTTGGCTGTGCGACCCGGTGGGGTAAAGGCGGAAGTCCCTGTCGACCCTCTCCCTGGAGGCCACCATACCGTACGCGTGCCGGGGAGTTTAGCGCTGTCCCCTTGTTTTTCCCCCTCCCCCCGGGGACAGCCCGAGTCCTAAGCTCCAAAGTCCTTACGTGGGACGCGGGGGCCAAGGAGCGTCCTCCTCGAATCCCGAGCCTGCTCGGGGCTGTCCGCTACGAAAGAGGCATGGAGACCCGCCACTGTGCTCTAGGGACCGGGTGACGGACAGGGCAGTGGAAACCCGCCGCAACTCGAGACATGAGCATCCGGCCGACTAATTCGAAAGCACCCGTACCGCCGTGAGGCCACCCTTATATAGTGGGAGGAGGACGCTTGTTTTTCCTTTTTTCTTGCAGGGCCATGGACCACCCAGAGCCCCGGCAAACCTGTTCCCTTGTTTCCGAACGGCGGCTTGACCTCCTTGCTGGCGAACTCCAGGTGGTCCCCCGAGATTCAACCGGGCCAACATTGTGTCGGGGCTTGACCTTTCCGCAAGAGAGTCGCCCCCGGGCCCCCCTCCTTGCTAGACGGGGCCCTTGGGTCGTGCACGACTCGAGAGCCTGCCTAGCCAGCTCTCTGGTCGCTTGCTTGCAAGGAGAGACTGCACTCCCTCTAGGCCCCCAAGGAGGTTCCCTGCGTGACCGGTGTCCCACAGGCGATAACCCTGGGTCTCCATTTACGGCGCTGCCGATAGGCCCCCCGGAACGAGTCCCCCCCACCGAACTGGGGTGTCCATTCCCCTTCCTAGCAATGCCATCGCAATCCCTGCGATTCCTTCGCCCTCCAGCGCGGGACTCTCGCCATTTCCTGCGAGAAAGTAGCTCAAGAGTGCCAGTTTCCGGAGGCCCCGCCGCCAAGACCAAAGGTTCCCCGAGGAAGACCCATCAGCTAAGCGGAGACGATTTGCAACGTGGGTCGAGGAATGCCACACCCCTGGATGCAAGGAGGCCTGGACTTCCCTGAGGGAGCTCTAGAGTTGCTCCTCTGAGCGCCAGCGATCATCCCGAATCAGTGAGAGGCCACCCCGAGTTTCCCTGCCCGCGCACTCAAGGCAACTGCCACGACGACTCTCCCCAGCGCCCCGTGCCATTCGGCGAAGCCCGATTGCCCTGAGGTCGTCACCGAGAGAGATAGGGGATAGATGCCCCATATCCGTCTCCCGGACGATATCCTCCCACTAGTTTAGTTTTACCTGTCTTGTCCCGGACCCATTCCGGGGACCCCCTCGCGAGTGGTCCGTACGCTTCTCCATGCAATGACGTCGGACCTCAGCGAAAAGCGCCTGGCGAAGTTCCTGAGGCATATGCTCTGGGGCCCCTGAATGCCATCGCAATCCCCGACACATTTGGCTCGCACTGGAAGAGCGGGAACACTCGCGCATCATACGGCTCCGCCGCCCAGACTCGAGAATGCACCCGCCGCCCAAGTCCTAAGAAACACCCCCGTGAGAGCCCACGCCCCATAGAGGGAGGAGGCGCATTTCCCCTTGAGGGCCCTATGGAAGCTCAGCAAGCCCCGGCGCTGTCACCTGTTCCTGGCTCAGAACGATCATGCTGGACTCCTTGCCGGGCGACTCCAGAGTGTCCCCCAGAGATTCCCGGGCCAACCTGCCAAGAAAGCGGTGGGCTTCCCCCCACAACGCGCAGTGGGCGGGTCCCCGGGGGGGCCCCCCTCAGCTGGAAGGCCTTTGGGATCTTCCTGCACCACGCAGCGACGCGATAAGCCGTCCCTGCCTTCTCTCTGGCCGGATGCAACGTTTATGCACGCGGAGGCTGGCGTCCCCTCTAGGCGCCCCTTCAGAGGGTGAGGGAACCCTGGGAAAATCCCGTGGAGGGGGATCAAGCGGCGAGCGGAAAACCCTGAGTCTTCTCCAGAGGCTTGCTCCGCAAGGGGCCGCCTCCCCCGCGAGGCCCCAGAGCGGGCTCTCCTCTCGAAAGGGGGGTCAGATCCCCCATCCTGAATTCGCCATCGCAGCAATCCCTACATTCCCTCGCACCTCCAGAGCACGGGACTCTCTCGAGTCCCCTCTCCTGAGGTTCGATAGGAGAGGCCCAAAGGGGCCAGTTTCCGGCCGCAAGACAAAGGTCCCCCATGGAACCCCCCGATCCAGCAGGCCAGTGACAGTTTCCCGGACGTGACGGTTGGGATGGAAAGGCCCAGCAGGCCCCTGGCGGATGTCCAAAGGAGGCCTGGACTTCTGCAATGGGCAACACAAGAGGCTCCCCCGAGGCCGCCACCCCCCCCGATTCGAGAGCCACGCCCCCCGCTTACCCCCGTGCGGAAGAGGGAAAAAAGCACGACCTTCGCCCCTGCAAATTCGAGGGGAAGGCCGATTTGCCCTTGGCTTGTGACCCGGAGAAGAAAGGCTGAGTCCCGCCTCGACTCCCTGGAGGCGCCACCCCCAACAGGTGCCAGTTATACCTGATCCCCCTCCCCCCCCTCCGGGGGACCCGCCCGAGGAGTCCTAGCTCCATGCCTGACGCGGACAAGTCCAGTGGCGCTGCACGCAGCCCCCTGGCGAATCCACGAGGCTGCACGAGGCCCCCTCCCCCGCCTCCCCCTTCGAAAGACCCCGCTGGGCTAACGGGGCTGGGACGGGCCGGGGGAGACCCGCCGAGGGTACCCGAGCAAACTCGAGAAATGCACCGCCGCCGCAAGTCGAGAACACCCCCGTGAGGCCCACGCCCATAGAGGGAGGAGGCGCGCTTTTTCCCTTGCAGGGCATGGAGAGCATGCCCCGGCACCTGGTTCCGGCTTTGCTCCGAACGGGGCTTGACTCCTTGCGGGCGACTCCAGGTGTCCCCCGAGATCCCCGGGGCCAACCTGCCAAGAAAGCGGGGCTTCCCGCCAAAACACCGCGAGGGCGTCCCCCGGGGCCCCCCTCCTTGCGAGACGGGGCCCCTTGGGATCTGCAGCGACTCGAGAGCCGTCCTGCCTTCTCTCTGGCGCTGCAAACGGAGGCTGGACTCCCTCTAGGGCGCCCCAGAGGTTCCCTGGGATAAACCCGTGTCCACCCCACACGGCGAGCGGAAACCTCTGAGTCTCTCAGAGGCCGCCGCTCGCGAGGGGGGCCCCCCGTCGCCGTGTCGGCCCCTCTCCTCTCGAAAAGGGGGGTCCGTAATCCCCTTCTGATTCCTGAATGCCAATCGCAATCCCATTCCCTCGCACACTCCAGAGCGGGACTCTCTCCCTCTCCTGAGGTTCGAGAAGAGGCCCCAAGGGGCCAGTTTCCGGCCGCTAAGACCAAAGGTCCCCGACGAGAACCCCCGGCCGGCAAGGAGTCTCAGTTTCCCTGGACTCCGTGAGGCGAGGGGAAGCCCAGCAGTCCCCTGGCGATGTTCAAAGGAGGCCTGGACTTCTCAGAGGCAACAACATCTCAAGGAACTCCCCCTGAGGCAAGAGAGGTTCAACCTGTTCCCCCTGCGAACGCCCTCGAAAAGAGGGACCCAGCAGGGCCCCTGGCGATGTCAAAGGCGCCCCTGACTTCTCCACCCCAGAGGCCTCCAAGTGCCCCCTGCGCCGCGCGGAAAAGCACGACCGATACCTGCCGCCCCCTGCATTCGAGAGGGAAGCCCGATTGCCCTTGGGCTGTGTACCCTGGAGAAAGAGAAAGGCTGCAAGTCCCCTCGACTCCCTGGAGGCCACCCCACAGGGTGCCATTTAGGGGCCCTGTCCCCTCCCCCCCTCCGGGGGACCCCCCCGAGGGTCCTAGCTCTCACGCCATGCCTGACGCGGAGGTGCCAGGCGCGCTAAACTGCAGCGCCTCCTGGCCCCTCCCCGAGGCTCGGCCCGGGGGGCCCCCCTTCCTCCATCGAACGGAGGCATGGCGACCCCGCTGGGCCTAAGGGCAGGGAGACGGGGAGAGACGGCGAGCGCGGGTACCCGCCGCAACTCGAGAATGCACCGCGGCGCAAGTCGAGAACACCCCCGTGAGGGGCCACGCGCCCACCCGAAGGAAGGAGGAGAGAGGCGCATTTTTGCATGCCCCGGCTCCTTGCATGCCGCATTGGAAGAGCATGCCCCGGCATAGGGGAGGCGCTGTTCCCCTTGCAGGACTCGGGGTGTCGGCCCCTGAACTGTTCCGCTCCGAACGGGGCTTGACTCCTTGCGGGCAACTCCTACGGTGTCCCCCCATCCCCCGGGCCCCAACCTGCCCAAGAAAGCGGGGCTTCCCCCACAACCCCGCGAGGGCGTCCCCCGGGCCCCCCTCCCTGCGAGACGGGGGCCCTTGGGATCTGCAGCGACGCGAGAGCCGTCCCTGCCTTCTCTCTCTGGCGCTGCAACGGAGGCTGGACTCCCTCTATGGCGCCCCCAGAGGTTCCCTGGGAATACCCCGTGTCCACAGGCGAGCGGAACCCTGAGTCTCCAGAGGCCGCTCTGCGCGAGGGGCCCCCCCCGTCGCCGTCGGCCCCTCCCCTCACTCGAAAGGGGGGGTCCAATCCCCTTCCTGAAATGCCATCGCAATCCCTACATTCCCTCGCACCTCCAGAGCGGGACTCTCGCCTCTCCTGAGGTTCGAGAAGAGGCCCCAAGGGGCCAGTTCCGGCCGCCAAGACCAAAAGGTCCCCGAGGGAACCCCCATCGGCAAGCGAGTCCAGTTCCCTGGACGAGAGGCGAGGGGAAGCCCCCAGCAGCCCCTGGCGATGTCCAAAGGAGGCCCTGGACTTCTCAGAGGCAACAAGAGAGGCTCCCCGAGGCGCCCACGCCCCCGATTCAGAGAGGCCACCCCCCGCTTCCCCCCTGCCTGCCCGCGCGGAAAAAGCACGACCTTCGCACCCTGCATTCGAGGGGAAGCCCCGATTGCCCTTGGCTGTGACCGGAGAGAAAGGCTGAGTCCCCTCGACTCCCTGGAGGCCACCCCACAGGTGCCAGTTATAACCTGTCCCCCTCCCCCCCCTCCGGGGGACCCCCGAGGGTCCTAGCTCCATGCCTGACGCGGACCCAGGGCGCTGCAGCAGCGCCCTCCTGGCGAATCCCGAGGCTGCTCGGATGGCCCCTGTCCCTGTCCGCTCGAAAGGGAGGCATGGCGACCCCGCTGGGCTAACGGGGGAGACGGGGCCGGGGTACCCCGCCGCAAACTCGAGAATGCACCGCCGCAAGTCGAGAACACCCCCGTGAGGAGTAGCCAACGCCCATAGAGGGAGGAGGCGCGCTTTTTTCCCTTGCAGGGCATGGCGCGGGTGAGAGCATGCCCCGGCACCTGTTTTCCGGCTCCGAACGGGGGCTTGACTCCTTGCGGGCGACTCCAGGTGTCCCCCGAGATCCCCGGGCCAACCTGCCAAGAAAGCGGGGCTTCCCGCCACACACATGTACACGCGAGGGCGTCCCCCCGGGCCCCCCTCCTTGCGAGACGGGGCCCTTGGGATCTGCAGCGACTCGAGAGCCGTCCTGCCTTCTCTCTGGCGCTGCAACGGAGGCTGGACCTCCCTCTAGGCGCCCCCAGAGGTTCCCTGGGATACCCGTGTCCACAGGCGAGCGGAAACCCTGAGTCTCCAGAGGCCGCTCGCGCGAGGGGCCCCCCCGTCGCCGTCGGCCCCTCCTCTCGAAAGGGGGGTCCAATCCCCTTCCTGAATGCCATCGCGCAATCCCTACATTCCCTCGCACCTCCAGAGCGGGACTCTCGCCTCTCCTGAGGTTCGAGAAGAGGCCCCAAGGGGCCAGTTTCCGGCCGCAAGACCAAAGGTCCCCGAGGAACCCCCCATCGGCAAGCGAGTCCAGTTCCCTGGACGTGAGGCGCGAGGGGAAGCCCAGCAGCCCCTGGGCGATGTCAAAGGAGGCCTGGACTTCTCAGAGGCAACACAAGAGAGAGGCTCCCCGAGCGCGCCACGCCCCCCCGATTCAGAGAGGCCACCCCCCGCTTCCCCCTGCCCCTGCGCCCGCGCGGAAAAAGCACGACCTTCGCCCCTGCATTTCGAGGGGAAGCCCGATTGCCCTTGGCTGTGACCGGAGAGAAAGGCTGAGTCCCCCTCGACTCCCTGGAGGCCACCCCACAGGTTGCCCAGTTATACCTGTCCCCTCCCCCCCCTCCGGGGACCCCCGAGGTCCTAGCTCCATGCCTGACGCGGACCCCAGGGCGCTGCAGCGCCTCCTGGCGAATCCCGAGGCTGCTCTCGGGCCCCCTGTCCGCATCGAAAGGAGGCATGGCGACCCCGCCGCTGGGCTAAACGGGGGAGACGGGGCCGGGGTACCCCGCCGCAACTCGAGAATGCACCGCCGCAAGTCGAGAACACCCCCGTGAGGCCCACGCCCATAGAGGGAGGAGAAGGCGCTTTTCCCTTGCAGGGCATGGAGAGAGCATGCCCCGGCACCTGTTCCCGGGCTCCCGAAACGGGGCTTGACTCCTTGCTTGCGGGCTGTGGACGGACAGGCCAGGTGTTGTCCCCCGAGATCCCCCGGGCCAACCTGCCAAGAAAGCGGGGGCTTCCCCCCACAACACCGCGAGGGCGTCCCCCGGGCCCCCCCTCCTTGCGAGACGGGGCCCTTGGGATCTGCAGCGACGCGAGAGCCGTCCTGCCTTCTCTCTGGCGCTGCAACGGAGGCTGGACTCCCTCTAGGCGCCCCCAGAGGTTCCCTGGGATACCCGTGTCCACAGGGCGAGCGCGGAGAACCCCTGAGTCTCCAGAGGGCCGCTCGCGAGGGGCCCCCCCCGTCGCCGTCGGCCCCTCCTCTCGAAAGGGGGGTCCAATCCCCTTCCTGAATGCCATCGCAATCCCTACATTCCCTCGCACCTCCAGAGCGGGGACTCTCTCCTCGCCTCTCCTGAGGTTCGAGAAGAAGAGGCCCCAAGGGGCCAGTTCCGGCCGCAAGACCAAAGGTCCCCGAGGAACCCCCATCGGCAAGCGAGTCCAGTTCCCTGGACGTGAGGCGAGGGGAAGCCCCCCAGCAGCCCCTGGCGATGTCAAAGGAGGCCTGGACTTCTCAGAGGCAACAAGAGAGGCTCCCCGAGGCGCCACGCCCCCCGATTTCAGAGAGAGGCCACCCCCCGCTTCCCCCTGCTGACGCCGCGCGCGGAAAAGCACGACCTTCGCCCCTGCATTCGAGGGGAAAGCCCGATTGCCCTTGGCTGTGACCCGGAGAGAGAAAGGCTGAGTCCCCCTCGACTCCCTGGAGGCCAACCCCACAGGTGCCAGCCAGTTTATATAACCTGTCCCCCATCCCCCCCTCCCGGGGACCCCCGAGGGTCCTAGCTCCATGCCTGACGCGGACCCAGGGCGCTGCAGCGCGCCTCCTGGCGAATCCCCGAGGCTGCTCGGGCCCCTGTCCGCTCGAAAGGAGGCATGGCGACCCCGCTGGGCTAACGGGGGGAGACGGGCCGGGGTACCCCGCCGCAACTCGAGAATTTGCACCGCCGCAAGTCGAGAACACCCCGTGAGGAGGCCACGCCCATAAGAGGGAGGAGGCGCTTTTTTCCCCCTTGCAGGGCATGGAAGCATGCCCCCCCCCGGCACCTGTTCCGGCTCCGAACGGGGCTTGACTCCTTAGCGGGCGACTCCCAGGTGTCCCCCGAGA
>JAGTYA010001251.1:0-12631 GCA_024291935.2 Okapia johnstoni | reverse complement strand
AGGCCACCCCACAGGTGCCAGTTTAAACCTGTCCCCTCCCCCCCTCCGGGGACCCCCGAGGGTCCTAGCTCCATGCCTGACGCGGACCCAGGGCGCTGCAGCGCCTCCTGGCGAATCCCGAGGCTGCTCGGGCCCCTGTCCGCTCGAAAGGAGGCATGGCGACCCCGCTGGGCTAACGGGGGAGACGGGCGGGGTACCCGCCGCAACTCGAGAATGCACCGCCGCAAGTCGAGAACACCCCGTGAGGCCACGCCCATAGAGGGAGGAGGCGCTTTTCCCTTGCAGGGCATGGAGAGCATGCCCCGGCACCTGTTCCGGCTCCGAACGGGGCTTGACTCCTTGCGGGCGACTCCAGGTGTCCCCCCGAGATCCCCGGGCCAACCTGCCAAGAAAGCGGGGCTTCCCGCCACACCGCGAGGGCGTCCCCCGGGCCCCCCCTCCTTGCGAGACGGGGCCCTTGGGATCTGCAGCGACTCGAGAGCCGTCCTGCCTTCTCTCTGGCGCTGCAACGGAGGCTGGACTCCCTCTAGGCGCCCCCCCCCCCAGGAGTGTTTCCCTGGGATACCCGTGGTTCATCAGGCGAGCGGAACCCTGAGTCTCCAGTGGCCGCACGCGAGGGCACCCCGTCGCGTCGGCCCCTATCTCGAATAGGGGGGTCCAATCCCTTGTCCTGAATGACATCGCAATCCCTACATTCCCTCGCACCTCCAGAGCGGGACTCTCAGCCTTTCCTGAGGTTCTGAGAAGAGGCCCCAAGCGGGCCAGTTACGGCCGCAAGACCCGTGTAACGTCCGAGGAACCCCATCGGCAAGCGAGTCCAGTTCAAACTGGCGATGAGGCTGAGGGGAAGTCACTGCCAGCTCAAGCCCCTGGCGATGTCGCAAAAGGAGGCATTGGGACTTATCAGATGCTCCCAAAAGTGCCAGGCTCCCCCGATTAAGAAGGAGGCCACCTTCAGAGAGGCTTCACCCTCCGCCGAGCGGAAAAAAAAAAAAAATCGCGCGAGTGCGGAAAAGCACGACCTTGCCCCCTGCATTCGAGGTTGGAAGCCCGATTGCCCCTTTTGGCTGTTGACCGGAGAGAGAAAGGATGAGTGCCCCCCTCGATACTCCCTGGATTTGGCCACCCCACAGGTGACCAGTGTTACCTGTCCCTCCCCCCCTCCGGGGACCCCCGTTAGATTGGGGGCCCTACTAGCTCCATGCCTGACGCGGACCCAGGGCGCTTGCAGCGCGCTCCTGGCGAATCCCGAGGCTGCCTCGGGGCCCCTGTTTTACCGCTACGAAAAAAGGAGGCATTGGCGACCCATCTTGTGGCTAACGGGGGAGAGGGCCAGGGATAAACGGTACCCGCCGCCAATACTCTGAGGGAATTTGCACTCGCCGCAAGTAGTCGAGAAGACACCCCCGTTTGAAGGCCTACGCGATTAGAGGGAGGGAGGCCGCTTTTTCCCTTGCAGGGCATGGGAGAGCATGCCCCGCAAAATGTTCCGTCGTACGAACGGGGGCTTGACTCCTTGCGGTGCGACTCCATGTCCTGGTGTCCCTCCCGTACCGCCCGCTTCCCCTCGCCGAGAGATCCCCGGGCCAACCCTGCCATAAAGAAGAAGAAGAGAAGAGAGGGAGAAGAAAGAAAAGAGAAGGGGGAAGAAGGAAGAAAAAGTTAAGAAAGCGGGGCTTGTCCAGGCCACTACTTAGCTTGTGCCTCTGAGGGCGTCCCCCGGGCCCCCCTCCTTGCGAGACGGGGCCCTTGGGATCTGCAGCGACGCGAGAGCCGTCCTGCCTTCTCTCTGGCGCTGCAACGGAGGCTGGACTCCCTCTAGGCGCCCCCAGAGGTTCCCTGGGATACCCGTGTCCACAGGCGAGCGGAACCCTGAGTCTCCAGAGGCCGCTCGCGAGGGGCCCCCCCGTCGCCGTCGGCCCCTCCTCTCGAAAGGGGGGTCCAATCCCCTTCCTGAATGCCATCGCAATCCCTACATTCCCTCGCACCTCCAGAGCGGGACTCTCGCCTCTCCTGAGGTTCGAGAAGAGGCCCCAAGGGGCCAGTTCCGGCCGCAAGACCAAAGGTCCCCGAGGAACCCCCATCGGCAAGCGAGTCCAGTTCCCTGGACGTGAGGCGAGGGGAAGCCCAGCAGCCCCTGGCGATGTCAAAGGAGGCCTGGACTTCTCAGAGGCAACAAGAGAGGCTCCCCGAGGCGCCACGCCCCCGATTCAGAGAGGCCACCCCCGCTTCCCCCTGCGCCGCGCGGAAAAGCACGACCTTCGCCCCTGCATTCGAGGGGAAGCCCGATTGCCCTTGGCTGTGACCGGAGAGAAAGGCTGAGTCCCCTCGACTCCCTGGAGGCCACCCCACAGGTGCCAGTTATACCTGTCCCCTCCCCCCCTCCGGGGACCCCCGAGGGTCCTAGCTCCATGCCTGACGCGGACCCAGGGCGCTGCAGCGCCTCCTGGCGAATCCCGAGGCTGCTCGGGCCCCTGTCCGCTCGAAAGGAGGCATGGCGACCCCCGCTGGGCTAACGGGGGAGACGGGCCGGGGTACCCGCCGCAACTCGAGAATGCACCGCCGCAAGTCGAGAACACCCCCGTGAGGCCACGCCCATAGAGGGAGGAGGCGCTTTTCCCTTGCAGGGCATGGAGAGCATGCCCCGGCACCTGTTCCGGCTCCGAACGGGGCTTGACTCCTTGCGGGCGACTCCAGGTGTCCCCCGAGATCCCCGGGCCAACCTTCCAAGAAAGCGGGGCTTCCCGCCACACCGCGAGGGCGTCCCCCCCCGGCCCCCTCCTTGCGAGACGGGGCCCTTGGGATCTGCAGCGACGCGAGAGCCGTCCTGCCTTCTCTCTGGCGCTGCAACGGAGGCTGGACTCCCTCTAGGCGCCCCCAGAGGTTCCCTGGGATACCCGTGTCCACAGGCGAGCGGAACCCTGAGTCTCCAGAGGCCGCTCGCGAGGGGCCCCCCGTCGCCGTCGGCCCCTCCTCTCGAAAGGGGGGTCCAATCCCCTTCCTGAATGCCATCGCAATCCCTACATTCCCTCGCACCTCCAGAGCGGGACTCTCGCCTCTCCTGAGGTTCGAGAAGAGGCCCCAAGGGGCCAGTTCCGGCCGCAAGACCAAAGGTCCCCGAGGAACCCCCATCGGCAAGCGAGTCCAGTTCCCTGGACGTGAGGCGAGGGGAAGCCCAGCAGCCCCTGGCGATGTCAAAGGAGGCCTGGACTTCTCAGAGGCAACAAGAGAGGCTCCCCGAGGCGCCACGCCCCCGATTCAGAGAGGCCACCCCCGCTTCCCCCTGCGCCGCGCGGAAAAGCACGACCTTCGCCCCTGCATTCGAGGGGAAGCCCGATTGCCCTTGGCTGTGACCGGAGAGAAAGGCTGAGTCCCCTCGACTCCCTGGAGGCCACCCCACAGGTGCCAGTTTACCTGTCCTGTCCCCTCCCCCCCTCCGGGGACCCCCCGAGGGTCCTAGCTCCATGCCTGACGCGGACCCAGGGCGCTGCAGCGCCTCCTGGCGAATCCCGAGGCTGCTCGGGCCCCTGTCCGCTCGAAAGGAGGCATGGCGACCCCGCTGGGCTAACGGGGGAGACGGGCCGGGGTACCCGCCGCAACTCGAGAATGCACCGCCGCAAGTCGAGAACACCCCCGTGAGGCCACGCCCATAGAGGGAGGAGGCGCTTTTCCCTTGCAGGGCATGGAGAGCATGCCCCGGCACCTGTTCCGGCTCCGAACGGGGCTTGACTCCTTGCGGGCGACTCCAGGTGTCCCCCGAGATCCCCGGGCCAACCTGCCAAGAAAGCGGGGCTTCCCGCCACACCGCGAGGGCGTCCCCCGGGCCCCCCTCCTTGCGAGACGGGGCCCTTGGGATCTGCAGCGACGCGAGAGCCGTCCTGCCTTCTCTCTGGCGCTGCAACGGAGGCTGGACTCCCTCTAGGCGCCCCCAGAGGTTCCCTGGGATACCCGTGTCCACAGGCGAGCGGAACCCTGAGTCTCCAGAGGCCGCTCGCGAGGGGCCCCCCGTCGCCGTCGGCCCCTCCTCTCGAAAGGGGGGTCCAATCCCCTTCCTGAATGCCATCGCAATCCCTACATTCCCTCGCACCTCCAGAGCGGGACTCTCGCCTCTCCTGAGGTTCGAGAAGAGGCCCCAAGGGGCCAGTTCCGGCCGCAAGACCAAAGGTCCCCGAGGAACCCCCATCGGCAAGCGAGTCCAGTTCCCTGGACGTGAGGCGAGGGGAAGCCCAGCAGCCCCTGGCGATGTCAAAGGAGGCCTGGACTTCTCAGAGGCAACAAGAGAGGCTCCCCGAGGCGCCACGCCCCCGATTCAGAGAGGCCACCCCCGCTTCCCCCTGCGCCGCGCGGAAAAGCACGACCTTCGCCCCTGCATTCGAGGGGAAGCCCGATTGCCCTTGGCTGTGACCGGAGAGAAAGGCTGAGTCCCCTCGACTCCCTGGAGGCCACCCCACAGGTGCCAGTTATACCTGTCCCCTCCCCCCCTCCGGGGACCCCCGAGGGTCCTAGCTCCATGCCTGACGCGGACCCAGGGCGCTGCAGCGCCTCCTGGCGAATCCCGAGGCTGCTCGGGCCCCTGTCCGCTCGAAAGGAGGCATGGCGACCCCGCTGGGCTAACGGGGGAGACGGGCCGGGGTACCCGCCGCAACTCGAGAATGCACCGCCGCAAGTCGAGAAACACCCCCGTGAGGCCACGCCCATAGAGGGAGGAGGCGCTTTTCCCAGAAGAAAAAAAGAGAAAAAGAAAGGGAGAAGAAAGAGAAAAGAGAAAAGGAAGAAAAAAAACAATATTAAGAACGGGGGGACGAGGAAGAACAACTGAAAAGAAAGAGAATAAGAGAAGGACAGAGGGAAGAAAAAAGGAAGAAGGAGGAGAAGAAAAGAAAGAGAAAAAGAAGAAGGAGTAGAAGAGAAGAGAGAGTGAAGAGGGAGAGGAGGAAAAGGAAGGAATGGGAGAGAAGAAGAAAAAGAGAAGGGGAGAATGAATAAAGAAAAGGAAGGGTGAAGAAAGAGAAAGGAGAGGAAAGAATGAAGAGAGAAGAAAAGGAGAGGTTTCGAGAAGAGAGGCCCAAGAGGCAGTTCGGCCGCAAGAACAAAGGTCCCCGAGGAAACCAATCGGGCAAGAGAGTCATTTGAAGGGACGTGAGGGAGGGGAAGCCAGCAGCTGGCTGGCGAATGTCAAGAGGAGGCTGGGATTCACAGAGGAAAAGAGAGGTCCGAGGCTCCACGCCCCGATTACAGAGAGGCCACGTTCCTGTCCGGCGGAAAAGACGACCTTCGCCTGAGATTCGAGAGGAGGCCGATTGCTTGGCTGTGGACCGGAGAGGAAAGGGCTGAGCTGAATGGAGGCAACCACAGGGAGTTATAAGTCCTCCTACCGGAGACCCGAGGGTTCTAGTCCATGCTGAGGGACGGGCGGCAGGTCTGGCGAGAGGTTGTGTGCCCTGTGTCGAAGAATGGCGACCCGTGGGTAAGGGGAGCCTGGGGGTACCCGCGCAATGGGAATAGAGGCAGTCGAGAACCGCAGTGAGGCCAGCTAGGGGAGGAGGCGTTGGTTGCAGGGCAAGGAGGAGATGCACGGCCTGTTTGAGTCCGAAGGGGTGATCTTGGGGCGATCTCAGGGGAGAGGCGCGATCCGGGAAAGCCTTGCACGAGGGTTCAGCACACCGAAGGGTCCCGGGCTCCTATGGAGGACGGGCTTGCCTCTTGGATCTGCAGCGTCGCGTAGAGCCGGGCCTGCCTTTCTATCATGGCGCTTGTGCCCTCCTGCGAGGAGGCCCTGAGTCTCCTCTCTCAGGCGCCACACGTCAAGTATTCTCCTGGGAGGTTACTCGTCTTCCAAAACAGGCGGATGAATCGGAGACGGGAACCTGATGGAGGTCTCGCAGAGGCCGCTACAGCGTCCGGGGCGGAATTTATAGTCCCGTCTTTCGGAGTCGGCTCCCCCCTACGTCTCTCGAAAGGGTGGGTCCACATTCCCCTTCTCTGAATGCCATCGCAATCCCTAATTCCCTCGCACTCAGAGCGGGAACTGTCGCCTATCTGAGGTTCGAGAAAGAGGCCCCACGGGGCCCCAGTTCCGGCCGCAAGACCAAAGGTCACCGGAGGAACCCCCATCGGCAAGCGAGTCCAGTTCCCTGGACGTGAGGCGAGGGGGAAGCCCAGCAGCCCCTGGCGATGTCAAAGGAGGCCATGGACTTCTCAGAGGCCACACAAGAGAGGAGGGAGGCTCCCCGAGGCGCCACGCCCCCGATTAGAGAGGCCGTGAGGCCACGCCCATAGAGGGAGGAGGCGCTTTTTTCCCTTGCAGGGCATGGAGAGCATGCCCCGGCACCTGTTCCGGCTCCGAACGGGGCTTGACTCCTTGCGGGCGACTCCAGGTGTCCCCCGAGATCCCCGGGCCAACCTGCCAAGAAAGCGGGGCTTCCCGCCACACCGCGAGGGCGTCCCCCCGGGCCCCCCCTCCTTGCGAGACGGGGCCCTTGGGATCTGCAGCGACGCGAGAGCCGTCCTGCCTTCTCTCTGGCGCTGCAACGGAGGCTGGACTCCCTCTAGGCGCCCCCAGAGGTTCCCTGGGATACCCGTGTCCACAGGCGAGCGGAACCCTGAGTCTCCAGAGGCCGCTCGCGAGGGGCCCCCCGTCGCCGTCGGCCCCTCCTCTCGAAAGGGGGGTCCAATCCCCTTCCTGAATGCCATCGCAATCCCTACATTCCCTCGCACCTCCAGAGCGGGACTCTCGCCTCTCCTGAGGTTCGAGAAGAGGCCCCAAGGGGCCAGTTCCGGCCGCAAGACCAAAGGTCCCCGAGGAACCCCCATCGGCAAGCGAGTCCAGTTCCCTGGACGTGAGGCGAGGGAAAGCCCAGCAGCCCCTGGCGATGTCAAAGGAGGCCTGGACTTCTCAGAGGCAACAAGAGAGGCTCCCCGAGGCGCCACGCCCCCGATTCAGAGAGGCCACCCCCGCTTCCCCCTGCGCCGCGCGGAAAAGCACGACCTTCGCCCCTGCATTCGAGGGGAAGCCCGATTGCCCTTGGCTGTGACCGGAGAGAAAGGCTGAGTCCCCTCGACTCCCTGGAGGCCACCCCACAGGTGCCAGTTATACCTGTCCCCTCCCCCCCTCCGGGGACCCCCGAGGGTCCTAGCTCCATGCCTGACGCGGACCCAGGGCGCTGCAGCGCCTCCTGGCGAATCCCGAGGCTGCTCGGGCCCCCTGTCCGCTCGAAAGGAGGCATGGCGACCCCGCTGGGCTAACGGGGGAGACGGGCCGGGGTACCCGCCGCAACTCGAGAATGCACCGCCGCAAGTCGAGAACACCCCCGTGAGGCCACGCCCATAGAGGGAGGAGGCGCTTTTTTCCCTTGCAGGGCATGGAGAGCATGCCCCGGCACCTGTTCCGGCTCCGAACGGGGCTTGACTCCTTGCGGGCGACTCCAGGTGTCCCCCGAGATCCCCGGGCCAACCTGCCAAGAAAGCGGGGCTTCCCGCCACACCGCGAGGGCGTCCCCGGGCCCCCCCTCCTTGCGAGACGGGGCCCTTGGGATCTGCAGCGACGCGAGAGCCGTCCTGCCTTCTCTCTGGCGCTGCAACGGAGGCTGGACTCCCTCTAGGCGCCCCCAGAGGTTCCCTGGATACCCGTGTCCACAGGCGAGCGGAACCCTGAGTCTCCAGAGGCCGCTCGCGAGGGGCCCCCCGTCGCCGTCGGCCCCTCCTCTCGAAAGGGGGGTCCAATCCCCTTCCTGAATGCCATCGCAATCCCTACATTCCCTCGCACCTCCAGAGCGGGACTCTCGCCTCTCCTGAGGTTCGAGAAGAGGCCCCAAGGGGCCAGTTCCGGCCGCAAGACCAAAGGTCCCCCGAGGAACCCCCCATCGGCAAGCGAGTCCAGTTCCCTGGACGTGAGGCGAGGGGAAGCCCAGCAGCCCCTGGCGATGTCAAAGGAGGCCTGGACTTCTCAGAGGCAACAAGAGAGGCTCCCCGAGGCGCCACGCCCCCGATTCAGAGAGGCCACCCCCGCTTCCCCCTGCGCCGCGCGGAAAAGCACGACCTTCGCCCCTGCATTCGAGGGGAAGCCCGATTGCCCTTGGCTGTGACCGGAGAGAAAGGCTGAGTCCCCTCGACTCCCTGGAGGCCACCCCACAGGTGCCAGTTATACCCCCCCCCCCCCCTCCGGGGACCCCCGAGGGTCCTAGCTCCATGCCTGACGCGGACCCAGGGCGCTGCAGCGCCTCCTGGCGAATCCCGAGGCTGCTCGGGCCCCTGTCCGCTCGAAAGGAGGCATGGCGACCCCGCTGGGCTAACGGGGGAGACGGGCCGGGTACCCCGCCGCAACTCGAGAATGCACCGCCGCAAGTCGAGAACACCCCCGTGAGGCCACGCCCATAGAGGGAGGAGGCGCTTTTCCCTTGCAGGGCATGGAGAGCATGCCCCGGCACCTGTTCCGGCTCCGAACGGGGCTTGACTCCTTGCGGGCGACTCCAGGTGTCCCCCGAGATCCCCGGGCCAACCTGCCAAGAAAGCGGGGCTTCCCGCCACACCGCGAGGGGGCGTCCCCCGGGCCCCCCTCCTTGCGAGACGGGGCCCTTGGGATCTGCAGCGACGCGAGAGCCGTCCTGCCTTCTCTCTGGCGCTGCAACGGAGGCTGGACTCCCTCTAGGCGCCCCCCAGAGGTTCCCTGGGATACCCGTGTCCACAGGCGAGCGGAACCCTGAGTCTCCAGAGGCCCGCTCGCGAGGGGCCCCCCGTCGCCGTCGGCCCCTCCTCTCGAAAGGGGGGTCCAATCCCCTTCCTGAATGCCATCGCAATCCCTACATTCCCTCGCACCTCCAGAGCGGGACTCTCGCCTCTCCTGAGGTTCGAGAAGAGGCCCCAAGGGGCCAGTTTCCGGCCGCAAGACCAAAGGTCCCCGAGGAACCCCCATCGGCAAAGCGAGTCCAGTTCCCTGGACGTGAGGCGAGGGAAGCCCAGCAGCCCCTGGCGATGTCAAAGGAGGCCTGGACTTCTCAGAGGCAACAAGAGAGGCTCCCCGAGGCGCCACGCCCCCGATTCAGAGAGGCCACCCCCGCTTCCCCCTGCGCCGCGCGGAAAAGCACGACCTTCGCCCCTGCATTCGAGGGGAAGCCCGATTGCCCTTGGCTGTGACCGGAGAGAAAGGCTGAGTCCCCTCGACTCCCTGGAGGCCACCCCACAGGTGCCAGTTATACCTGTCCCCCCCCCCCCTCCGGGGACCCCCGAGGGTCCTAGCTCCATGCCTGACGCGGACCCAGGGCGCTGCAGCGCCTCCTGGCGAATCCCGAGGCTGCTCGGGCCCCTGTCCGCTCGAAAGGAGGCATGGCGACCCCGCTGGGCTAACGGGGGAGACGGGCCGGGGTACCCGCCGCAACTCGAGAATGCACCGCCGCAAGTCGAGAACACCCCCGTGAGGCCACGCCCATAGAGGGAGGAGGCGCTTTTTCCCTTGCAGGGCATGGAGAGCATGCCCCGGCACCTGTTCCGGCTCCGAACGGGCTTGACTCCTTGCGGGCGACTCCAGGTGTCCCCCGAGATCCCCGGGCCAACCTGCCAAGAAAGCGGGGCTTCCCGCCACAAACACCGCGAGGGCGTCCCCCGGGCCCCCCTCCTTGCGAGACGGGGCCCTTGGGATCTGCAGCGACGCGAGAGCCGTCCTGCCTTCTCTCTGGCGCTGCAACGGAGGCTGGACTCCCTCTAGGCGCCCCCAGAGGTTCCCTGGGATACCCGTGTCCACAGGCGAGCGGAACCCTGAGTCTCCAGAGGCCGCTCGCGAGGGGCCCCCCGTCGCCGTCGGCCCCCTCCTCTCGAAAGGGGGGTCCAATCCCCTTCCTGAATGCCATCGCAATCCCTACATTCCCTCGCACCTCCAGAGCGGGACTCTCGCCTCTGCTGTGGTTCGAGAAGAGGCCCAAGGGGCCAGTTCCGGCCGCAAGACCAAAGGTCCCCGAGGAACCCCCCATCGGCAAGCGAGTCCAGTTCCCTGGACGTGAGGCGAGGGGAAGCCCAGCAGCCCCTGGCGATGTCAAAGGAGGCCTGGACTTCTCAGAGGCAACAAGAGAGGCTCCCCGAGGCGCCACGCCCCCGATTCAGAGAGGCCACCCCCGCTTCCCCCTGCGCCGCGCGGAAAAGCACGACCTTCGCCCCTGCATTCGAGGGGAAGCCCGATTGCCCTTGGCTGTGACCGGAGAGAAAGGCTGAGTCCCCTCGACTCCCTGGAGGGCCACCCCACAGGTGCCAGTTATACCTGTCCCCTCCCCCCCTCCGGGGACCCCCGAGGGTCCTAGCTCCATGCCTGACGCGGACCCAGGGCGCTGCAGCGCCTCCTGGCGAATCCCGAGGCTGCTCGGGCCCCTGTCCGCTCGAAAGGAGGCATGGCGACCCCGCTGGGCTAACGGGGGAGACGGGCCGGGGTACCCGCCACAACTCGAGAATGCACCGCCGCAAGTCGAGAACACCCCCGTGAGGCCACGCCCATAGAGGGAGGAGGCGCTTTTCCCTTGCAGGGCATGGAGAGCATGCCCCGGCACCTGTTCCGGCTCCGAACGGGGCTTGACTCCTTGCGGGCGACTCCAGGTGTCCCCCGAGATCCCCGGGCCAACCTGCCAAGAAAGCGGGGCTTCCCGCCACACCGCGAGGGCGTCCCCCGGGCCCCCCTCCTTGCGAGACGGGGCCCTTGGGATCTGCAGCGACGCGAGAGCCGTCCTGCCTTCTCTCTGGCGCTGCAACGGAGGCTGGACTCCCTCTAGGCGCCCCCAGAGGTTCCCTGGGATACCCGTGTCCACAGGCGAGCGGAACCCTGAGTCTCCAGAGGCCGCTCGCGAGGGCCCCCCCGTCGCCGTCGGCCCCTCCTCTCGAAAGGGGGGTCCAATCCCCTTCCTGAATGCCATCGCAATCCCTACATTCCCTCGCACCTCCAGAGCGGGACTCTCGCCTCTCCTGAGGTTCGAGAAGAGGCCCCAAGGGGCCAGTTCCGGCCGCAAGACCAAAGGTCCCCGAGGAACCCCCATCGGCAAGCGAGTCCAGTTCCCTGGACGTGAGGCGAGGGAAAGCCCAGCAGCCCCTGGCGATGTCAAAGGAGGCCTGGACTTCTCAGAGGCAACAAGAGAGGCTCCCCGAGGCGCCACGCCCCCGATTCAGAGAGGCCACCCCCGCTTCCCCCTGCGCCGCGCGGAAAAGCACGACCTTCGCCCCTGCATTCGAGGGGAAGCCCGATTGCCCTTGGCTGTGACCGGAGAGAAAGGCTGAGTCCCCTCGACTCCCTGGAGGCCACCCCACAGGTGCCAGTTATACCTGTCCCCTCCCCCCCCTCCGGGGACCCCCGAGGGTCCTAGCTCCATGCCTGACGCGGACCCAGGGCGCTGCAGCGCCTCCTGGCGAATCCCGAGGCTGCTCGGGCCCCTGTCCGCTCGAAAGGAGGCATGGCGACCCCGCTGGGCTAACGGGGGAGACGGGCCGGGGTACCCGCCACAACTCGAGAATGCACCGCCGCAAGTCGAGAACACCCCCGTGAGGCCACGCCCATAGAGGGAGGAGGCGCTTTTCCCTTGCAGGGCATGGAGAGCATGCCCCGGCACCTGTTCCGGCTCCGAACGGGGCTTGACTCCTTGCGGGCGACTCCAGGTGTCCCCCGAGATCCCCGGGCCAACCTGCCAAGAAAGCGGGGCTTCCCCGCCACACACCGCGAGGGCGTCCCCCGGGCCCCCCTCCTTGCGAGACGGGGCCCTTGGGATCTGCAGCGACGCGAGAGCCGTCCTGCCTTCTCTCTGGCGCTGCAACGGAGGCTGGACTCCCTCTAGGCGCCCCCAGAGGTTCCCTGGGATACCCGTGTCCACAGGCGAGCGGAACCCTGAGTCTCCAGAGGCCGCTCGCGAGGGGCCCCCCCGTCGCCGTCGGCCCCTCCTCTCGAAAGGGGGGTCCAATCCCCTTCCTGAATGCCATCGCAATCCCTACATTCCCTCGCACCTCCAGAGCGGGACTCTCGCCCCTCCTGAGGTTCGAGAAGAGGCCCCAAGGGGCCAGTTCCGGCCGCAAGACCAAAGGTCCCCGAGGAACCCCCATCGGCAAGCGAGTCCAGTTCCCTGGACGTGAGGCGAGGGGAAGCCCAGCAGCCCCTGGCGATGTCAAAGGAGGCCTGGACTTCTCAGAGGCAACAAGAGAGGCTCCCCCGAGGCGCCACGCCCCCGATTCAGAGAGGCCACCCCCGCTTCCCCCTGCGCCGCGCGGAAAAGCACGACCTTCGCCCCTGCATTCGAGGGGAAGCCCGATTGCCCTTGGCTGTGACCGGAGAGAAAGGCTGAGTCCCCTCGACTCCCTGGAGGCCACCCCACAGGTGCCAGTTATACCTGTCCCCTCCCCCCCTCCGGGGACCCCCGAGGGTCCTAGCTCCATGCCTGACGCGGACCCAGGGCGCTGCAGCGCCTCCTGGCGAATCCCGAGGCTGCTCGGGCCCCTGTCCGCTCGAAAGGAGGCATGGCGACCCCGCTGGGCTAACGGGGGAGACGGGCCGGGGTACCCGCCGCAACTCGAGAATGCACCGCCGCAAGTCGAGAACACCCCCGTGAGGCCACGCCCCATAGAGGGAGGAGGCGCTTTTCCCTTGCAGGGCAAGGAGAGCATGCCCCGGCACCTG
>JAGTYA010001250.1:0-12640 GCA_024291935.2 Okapia johnstoni | reverse complement strand
GTAGCAGAGAGCTCAGGAGACTACTAGTCTGTTCTGACTGGGAAACTGAGGGCCTGGGAGCAGACCTATTGTTGTGGCTTCTTAACAAACACCTCTTGCACCAGGGAAGCCTGAATAAGCACTCCCTTGGGCTACCTTTTATGACTCTAAGGAAGAGACCCTGCCAGGCTGCCCCCGGGTAGGGCTTCCCCAAGCCAGGGAACTTCAAGGAACACCTCCTCAGAGCTATTGCCCCATGTGTGCTCTGTAGCAGAGAGCTCTGGAGACTAGGTCTGTTCTGACTGGGAAACTGAGGCCCTGGGATCAGACCCATTGTTGTGGCTTCTTAACAGACAAACACCTCTTGCACCAGGGAAGCTTGAATAAGCACTCCCTTGGGCTACCTTTTATGACTCTAAGGAAGAGACCCTGCCAGGCTGCCTTTGGCTGAAAATCACAAGGGGTGGAAAGTGCTACCTGGAAAGTCAGTGGAAGAGGCACAGTGCCTAGGCCCCACCGCCCGGGTAGGGCTTCCCCAAGCCAGGGAATCTCAAGGAACACTCCTCAGAGCTATTGCCCCATGTGTGCTCTGTAGCAGAGGGCTCTGGAGACTACTAGGTCTCTTTCTGCCTGGAAAACTGAGGACCTCGGAACAGACCCATTGTTGTGGCTTCTTAACAGACAAACACCTCTTGCACCAGGGAAGCCTGAATAAGCACTCCTTTGGGCTACCTTTTATGACTCTAAGGAAGAGACCCTGCCAGGCTGCCTTTGGCTGAAAATCACAAGGGGCTGGAAAGTGCTACCTGGAAAGTCAGTGGAAGAGGCCACAGTGCCTAGGCCCCACCGCCCGGGTAGGGCTTCCCCAAGCCAGGGAACCTCAAGGAACACTCCTCAGAGCTATTGCCCCATGTGTGCTCTGTAGCAGAGAGCTCTGGAGACTAGGTCTGTTCTGACTGGGGGAAACTGAGGCCCTGGGAGCAGACCCATTGTTGTGGCTTCTTAACAGACAAACACACTCTTGCACCAGGGAAGTCTGAATAAGCACTCCCTTGGGCTATCTTTTATGACTCTAAGGAAGAGACCGTGCCAGGCTCCATTTGGTTGAAAAGCACAAGGGGCTGGAAAGTGCTAGCTGGAAAGTTAGGGGTAGGGGCCATTGTGCCTAGGCCCAACCGCCCCGGTAGGGCTTCCCCAAGCCCGTGAACGTCAAGGCACACTCCTCAGAGCTAATGCCCCATGTGTGCGCTCTGTAGCAGAGAGCTCTGGATACTAGGCCTGTTCTGACTAGGAAACTGAGGCCCTGGAGGCAAACCCATTGTTGTCCCTTCATAACAGCAAACACCTCTTTTGCCAGGGAAGATTGAATAAGCACTCCCTTGGGCTACCTTTTATGACTCTAAGGAAGAGACCCTGCCAGGCTGCCTTTGGCTGAAAATCACAAGGGGCAGGAAAGTGCTACCTGGAAAGTCAGTGGAAGAGGCCACAGTGCCTGGGGAAAGTCAGTGGAAGAGGCCACAGTGCCTAGGCCGCACCGCCCGGTAGGGCTTCCCCAAGCCAGGGAACCTCAAGGAACACTCCTCAGAGCTATTGCCCCATGTGTGCTCTGTAGCAGAGAGCTCTGGAGACTAGTCTGTTCTGACTGGGAAACTGAGGCCCTGGGAGCAGACCCATTGTTGTGGCTTCTTAACAGACAAAAACCTCTTGCACCAGGGAAGCCTGAATAAGCACTCCCTTGGGCTACCTTTTATGACTCTAAGAAAGAGACCCTGCCAGGCTGCCTTTGGCTGAAAATCACAAGGGGCTGGAAAGTGCTACCTGGAAAGTCAGTGGAAGAGGCCACAGTGCCTAGGCCCCACCGCCCGGGGTAGGGCTTCCCCAAGCCAGGGAACCTCAAGGAACACTCCTCAGAGCTATTGCCCCATGTGTGCTCTGTAGCAGAGAGCTCTGGAGACTACTAGGTCTGTTCTGACTGGGAAACTGAGGCCCTGGGAGCAAACCCATTGTTGTGGCTTCTTAACAGACAAACACCTCTTGCACCAGGGAAGCTTGAATAAGCACTCCCTTGGGCTACCTTTTATGACTCTAAGGAAGAGACCCTGCCAGGCTGCCTTTGGCTGAAAATCACACAAGGGGCTGGAAAGTGCTACCTGGAAAGTCAGTGGAAGAGATCACAGTGCCTAGGTGCCACCGCCCGGGTAGGGCTTCCCCAAGCCAGGGAACCTCAAGGAACACTCCTCAGAGCTATTGCCCCATGTGTGCTCTGTAGCAGAGAGCTGTGGAGACTAGGTCTGTTCTGACTGGGAAACTGAGGCCCTGGGATCAGACCCATTGTTGTGGCTTCTTAAAGGACAAACACCTCTTGCACCAGGGAAGCTGAATAAGCACTCCCTTGGGCTACCTTTTATGACTCTAAGGAAGAGACCCTGCCAGGCTGCCTTTGGCGGAAAATCACAAGGGGCTGGAAAGTGCTACCTGGAAAGTCAGTGGAAGAGGCCACAGTGCCTAGGCCCCCCCGCCCAGGTACGGCTTCCCCAAGCCGGGGAACCTCAAGGAACACTCCTCAGAGCTATTGCCCCGTGTGTGCTCTGTAGCAGAGAGCTCTGGAGACTAGGTCTGGTCTGATCTGAAACTGAGGGCCTGGGATCAAACCTATTGTTGTGGCTTCTTAACAAACAAACACCTCTTGCACCAGGGAAGCCTGAATAAGCACTCCCTTGGGCTACCTTTTATGACTCTAAAGAAGAGACTCTGCCAGGTTGTCTTTGGCTGAAAATCACAAGGGGCTGGAAATTGCTACCTGGAAAGTCAGTGGAAGAGCCCACAGTGCCTAGGCCCCACCGCCCGGGTAGGGCTTCCCCAAGCCGGGGAATCTCAAGGAACACTCCTCAGAGCTGTTGCCCCATGTGTGCTCTGTAGCAGAGAGCTCTGGAGACTAGGTCTGTTTTGGCTGGGAAATTTAGTCCCTGGGAGCAGACCCATTGTTGTGGCTTCTTAACAGCCAAACAGCTTTTGCACCAGGGAAGCCTGAATAAGCACTCCCTTGGGCTACAT
Source organism: Okapia johnstoni (assembly GCA_024291935.2). Taxonomy (NCBI): domain Eukaryota; kingdom Metazoa; phylum Chordata; class Mammalia; order Artiodactyla; family Giraffidae; genus Okapia; species Okapia johnstoni. The sequence goes on along the minus strand of JAGTYA010001250.1, from coordinate 9,607 downwards.
TTTATGACTCTAAGGAAGAGACCCTGCCACGCTGCCTTTGGCTGAAAATCACAAGGGGCTGGAAAGTGCTACCTGGAAAGTCAGTGGAAGAGGCCACAGTGCCTAGGCCCCACAACCGGGGTAGGGCTTCCCCAAGCCGGGGAACCTCAAGGAACACTCCTAACAGCTATTGCCCCATGTGTGCTCTGAAGCAGAGAGCTCTGGAGACTACTAGGTCTGTTCTGACTAGGAAACTGAGGCCTGGAGGCAAACCCATTGTTGTGCTTTCATAACAGCAAACAACTGTTTCCCCAGGGAAGATTGGATAAGCACTCCCTAGGGCGACCTTTTATGACTCTAAAGAAGAGACCCTGCCAGGCTGCCTTTGGCTGAAAATCACAAGTGGACAGAAAGTGCTACCTGAAAAGTCAGTGGAAGAGGCCACAGTGCCTAGGCCCCACCGCCCGGGTAGGGCTTCCCCAAGCCAGGGAACCTCAAGGAACACTCCTCCGAGCTATTGACCCATGTGTGCTCTGTATCAGAGGGCTCTGGAGACTACTAGGTCTTTTCTGATTGGAAACTGAGGCCCTCGGAACAGACCCATTGCTGCGGCTTCTTAACAGGCAAACACCTCTTGCACCAGGGAAGCTTGAATAAGCACTCCCTTGTGCAACCTTTTATGACTCTAAGGAACAGACCCTGCCAGGCTGCATTTGGCTGAAAATTACAAGGGACTGGAAAGTGCTACCTGGAAAGTCAGTGGAAGAGGCCTCAGAGCCTAGGCCCCACCGCCTGGGTAGGGCTTCCCCAAGCCAGGAAACCTCAGGTAACACTCCTCAGAGCAATTGCCCCATGTGTGCTCTGTAGCAGCCAGCTCTGGAGACTACTAGGTCTGTTCTGACTGGGAAAACTGTGGCCCTGGGATCAGATCCATTGTTGTGGCTTAATAACAGACAAACACCTCTAACACCAGGGAAGCCTGAATAAGCACTCCCTTGGGCTACCTTTTATGACTCTAAGGAAGAGATCCTGCCAGGCTGCACTGGGGCTGAAAATCACAAGTGGCTGAAAAGTGCTACGTGGAAAATTCAGTAGAAGAGGCCACAGTGCCTAGGCCCCACCACCCGAGTAGGGGGCGGCCCCAAGCCACGGAACCTCAAGGAACACTCCTCAGAGCTATTGCCCCATGTGTGCTCTGTAGCAGAGAACTCTGGAGACTAGGTCTGTTCTGACGGGGAAACTGAGGTCCTGGGAGCAGACCCATTGTTGTGGCTTCTTAACAGACAAAAACGTATTGAACCAGGGAAGCCTGAATAAGCACTCCCTTGGGTGACCTTTTATGACTGTAAGAAAGAGACCCTGCCAGGCTGTCTTTGGCTGAAAATCACAATGGGCTGGAAAGTGCTACCTGGAAAGTCAGTGGAAGAGGCCACATTGCCTAGGCCCCACCGCCCGGGTAGGGCTTTCCCCAAGCCAGGGAATCTCAAGGAACACTCCTCAGGCTATTGCCCGATGTGTGCTCCGTAGCAGAGAGCTCAGGAGACTACTAGGTCTGTTCTGACTGGGAAACTGAGGACCCTGGGAGGGAGGAGACCCATTGTTGTGCCTTCTTAACAGACAAACACCTCTTGCACCAGGGAAGCTTAAATAAGCACTCCCTTGGGTTACCTTTTATGCCTCTAAGGTAGAGACCCTGCCAGGCTGCCTTTGGCTGAAAATCACAAGGGGCTGGAAAGTGCTACCTGTAAAGTCAGTGTAAGAGATCACAGTGCCTAGGTGCCACTGCCAGGGTAGGGCTTCCCCAAGCCAGGGGACCTCAAGGAACACTCCTCAGAGCTATTGCCCCGAGTGTGCTCTGTAGCAGAGAGTTCTGGAGACTGGGTCTGTTCTGACTGGGAAACTGAGGCCCTGGGAGCAGACCCATTGTTGTGGCTTCTTAACAGACAAACACCTCTTGCACCAGGGAAGCCTGAGTAAGCACTCCTTTGGGCTAGCATTTATGGCTCTAAGGAAGAGACCCTGCCAGGCTGCCTTTAACTGAAAATCACAAGCAGCTGGAAAGTGCTACCTGGAAAGTCAGTGGAAGAGGCCACAGTGCCTAGGCCCCACCGCCCGGGTAGGGCTTCCCCAAGCCAGGGAACCTCAAGGAACACTCCTCTGAGCAATTGCTGCGTGTGTGCTCGATAGCAGAGAGCTCTGGAGACTAGGTCTGTTCTGACTATAAAACTGAGGGCCTGAGAGCAGACCTAATGTTGTGGCTACTTAACAAACACCTCTTGCACCAGGGAAGCCTGAATAAGCACTCCCTTGGGCTACCTTTTATGATTCTAAGGAAGAGACCCTGCCAGGCTGCATTTGGCTGAAAATCACAAGGGCCTGGAAAGTTCTACCTGGAAAGTCAGTGGAAGAGGCCAGAGTGCCTAGGCCCCACCGCCCGGGTAGGGGCTTCCCCAAGCCCAGGGAACCTCAAGGAACACTCCTCAGAGCTATTGCCCCATGTGTGCTCTGTAGCAGAGAGCTCTGGAGACTAGGTCTGTTCTGACTGGGAAACTGAGGCCCTGGGAGCAGACCCATTGTTTTGGCTTCTTAACAGACAAACACCTCTTGCACCAGGGAAGCCTGAATAAGCACTCCCTTGGGCTACCTTTTATGACTCTAAGGAAAAGACCCTGCCAGGCTGCCTTTGGCTGAAAATCACAAGGGGCTGGAAAGTGCTAGCTGGAAAGTCAGTGGATGAGGCCACAGTGCCTAGGCCCCACCGCCCCGGTAGGGCTTCCCCAAGCCAGGGAACTTCAAGGAACACTCCTCAGAGCTATTGCCCCATGTGTGCTCTGTAGCAGAGAGCTCTGGAGACTAGGTCTGTTCTGACTGACTGGGAAACTGAGGCCTGGGAGCAGACCCATTGTTGTGGCTTCTTAACAGACAAACACCTCTTGCACCAGGGAAGCCTGAATAAGCACTCCCTTGGGCTACCTTTTATGACTCTAAGGAAGAGACCCCTGCCAGGCTGCCTGTGGCTGAAAATCACAAGGGGCTGGAAAGTGCTACCTGGAAAATCAGTGGAAGAGGCCACAGTGCCTAGCCTAGCCCCCACCGCCCGGGTAGGGCTTCCCCAAGCCAGGGAACCTCAAGGAACACTCCTCAGAGCTATTGCCCCATGTGTGCTCTGTAGCAGAGAGCTCTGGAGACTACTAGGTCTGTTCTGACTGGAAACTGAGGCCCTCGGAACAGACCCATTGCTGTGGCTTCTTAACAGATAAACACCTCTTCAACCAGGGAAGCCTGAATAAGCACTCCCTTGGGCTACCTTTTATGACTCTAAGGAAGAGACCCTGCCAGGCTGCCTTTGGCTGAAAATCACAAGGGGCTGGAAAGTGCTACCTGGAAAGTCAGTGGAAGAGGCCACAGTGCCTAGGCCCCACCGCCCGGGTAGGGCTTCCCCAAGCCAGGGAACCTCAAGGAACACTCCTCAGAGCTATTGCCCCATGTGTGCTCTGTAGCAGAGAGCTCTGGAGACTAGGTTTGTTCTGACTGGGAAAATGAGGCCCTGGGAGCAGACCCATTGTTGTGGCTTCTTAACAGACAAACACCCTTGCACCAGGGAAGCCTGAATAAGCACTCCCTTGGGCTACCTTTTATGACTCTAAGGAAGAGAACCCTGCCAGGCTCCATTTGGTTGAAAAGTACAAGGGGGGCTGGAAAGTGCTAGCTGGAAAGTCAGGGGTAGGGGCCACAGTGCCTAGGCCCACCGCCCCGGTAGGGCTTCCCCAAAGCCCGGAACGTCAAGGCATCCTCCTCAGAGCTAATGCCCCATGTGTGCTCTGTAGCAGAGAGCTCTGGAGACTAGGTCTGTTCTGACGGGGAAACTGAGGTCCTGGGAGCACACCCATTGTTGTGGCTTCTTAACAGACAAAACCTCTTGTACCAGGGAAGCCTGAATAAGCACTCCCTGGGGCTGACCTCTTTATGACTGTAAGAAAGAGACCCTGCCAGGCTGTCTTTGGCTGAAAATCACAAGGGGCTTGAAAGTGCTACCTGCAAAGTCAGTGGAAGAGGCCACAGTGCCTAGGCCCCACCGCCCGGGTAGGGCTTCCTTCCCCAAGCCAGGGAACATCAAGGAACACTCCTCAGAGCTATTGCCCCATGTGTGCTCCGTAGCAGAGAGCTCTGGAGACTACTAGGTCTGTTCTGACTGAGAAACTGAGACCCTGGGATAAGACCCATTGTTGTGCCTTCTTAACAGACAAACACCTCTTGCACCAGGGAAGCTTGAATAAGCACTCCCTTGGGTTACCTTTTTTGACTCTAAGGAAGAGACCCTGCCAGGCTGCCTTTGGCTGAAAATCACAAGGGCCTGGACAGTGCTAACTGGAAAGTCAGTGGAAGAGATCACAGTGCCTAGGTGCCACCGCCGGGGTAGGGCTTCCCCAAGCCAGGGAACCTCAAGGAACACTCCTCAGAGCTATTGCCCCATGTGTGCTCTGTAGCAGAGAGCTCTGAAGACTAGGTCTGTTCTGACAAGGAATCTGAGGCCCTGGGATCAGACCCATCGTTGTGGCTACTTAACAGACAAACACCTCTTGCACCAGGGAAGCCTGAATAAGCACTCCTTTGGGCTACCTTTTATAAGTCTAAGGAAGAGAACCTGCCAGGCTGCCTTTGGCTGAAAATCGCAAGGGGCTGGAAAGTGCTACCTGGAAAGTCAGTGGAAGAGGCCACAGTGCCTAGGCCCCACCACACGGGTATGGCTTCCCCAGGCCAGGGAACCTCAAGGAACACTCCTCAGAGATATTGCCCCTTGTGTGCTCTGTAGCAGAGAGCCGTGGAGACTAGGTAGGTCTGTTCTGACTGGGAAACTGAGGCCCTGGGAGAAAAGACCCATTGTTGCGGCTTCTTAACAGACAAACACCTCTTGCACCAGGGAAGCCTGAATAAGCACTCCCTTGGCTACCTTTTATGACTCTAAGGAAGACACCCTGCCAGGCTGCCTTTGGCTGAAAACCACAAGGGGCTGGAAAGTGCTACGTGAAAAGTCAGAGGAAAAGGCCACAGGGCCCAGGCCCTACCACCCGGTAGGGCTTCCCCAAGCCAGGGAACCTCAAGGAACCCTCCTCAGAGCTATTGTCCCATGTGTGCTCTGTAACAGTGAGCTCTGGAGACTAAGTATGTTCTGACTGGGAAACTGAGTCCCTGGGAGCAGACCCATTGTTTTGGCTTCTTAACAGACAAACACCTCTTGTACCAGGGAAGCCTGAATAAGCACTCCCTTGGGCTACCTTTTATGACTCTAAGGAACAGTCCCTGCCAGGCTGCCTTTGGCTGAAAATCACAAGGGGCTGGAAAGTGCTACCTGGAAAGTCAGTGGAAGAGGCCACAGTGCCTAGGCCCCACCGCCCGGGTAGGGCTTCCCCAATCCAGGGAATCTCAAGGAACACTCCTCAGAGCTGTTGCCCCATGTGTGCTCTGTAGCAGAGGGCTCTGGAGACTACTAGGTCTCTTCTGCCTGGAAACTAAGCACCTCCGAACTGACCCATTGCTGTGGCTTCTTAACAGATAAACACCTCTTCAACCAGGGAAGCCTGAATAAGCACTCCTTTGGGCTACCTTTTATGACTCTAAGGAAGAGACCCTGCCAGGCTGCCTTTGACTGAAAATCACAAGGGGTGGAAAGTGCTACCTGGAAAGTCAGTGGAAGGCAACAGTGCCTAGGCCCCACCGCCCGGGTAGGGCTTCCCCAAGCCAGGGTACATCAAGGAACACTCCTCAGAGCTATTGCCCCATGTGTGCTCCGTAGCAGAGAGCTCTGGAGACTACTAGGTCTGTTCAGACTGGGAAACTTACACCGTGGGAACAGACCCATTGTTGCGCCTTCTTAACAGACAAACACCTCTTGCACCAGGGAAGCTTGAATAAGCACTCCCTTGGGTTACTTTTTATGACTCTAAGGAAGAGACCCTGCCAGGCTGTCTTTGGCTGAAAATCACAAGGGGCTGGAAAGTGCTACCTGGAAAGTCAATGGAACAGATCACAGTGCCTAGGTGCCACCGCCGGAGTAGTGCTTCCCCAAGCCAGGTAACCTCAAGGAACACTCCTCAGAGGTATTGCCCCATGTGTGCTCTGTATCAGAGAGCTGTGGAGACTAGGTCTGTTCTGACTGGGAAACTGAGGCCCTGGGATCAGACCCATTGTTGTGGCTTCTTAACAGACAAACACCTCTTGCACCAGGGAAGCTTGAATAAGCACTACCTTGGGCTACCTTTTTTGACTCTAAGGAAGAGACCCTGCCATGCTGTCTTTGGCTGAAAATCACAAGGGGCTGGACAGTGCTACCTGGAAAGTCAGTGGAAGAGATCACAGTGCCTAGGTGCCACCGCCGGGGTAGGGCTTCCCCAAGCCAGGGAACCTCAAGGAACACTCCTCAGAGCTATTGCCCAATGTGTGCTCTGTAGCAGAGAGCTCTGGAGACTAGGTCTGTTCTGACTGGGAAACTGAGGCGCTGGGAGCAGACGCATTGTTGTGGCTACTTAACAGACAAACACCTCTTGCACCAGGGAAGTCTGAATAAGCACTCCTTTGGGCTATCTTTTATGACTCTAAGGAAAAGACCCTGCCAGGCTCCATTTGGTTGAAAAGCACAAGGGGTTGGAAAGTGCTAGCTGGAAAGTCAGTGGTAGGGGCCATTGTGCCTAGGCCCCACCGCCCCGGTAGGGCTTCCCCAAGCCCGTGAACGTCAAGGTATCCTCCTCAGTGCTAATGCCCCATATGTGCTCTGTAGCAGAGAGCTCTGGATACTAGGCCTGGTCTGACTAGGAAACTGAGGCCTGGAGGCAAACCCATTGTTGTCCCTTCATAACAGCAAACACCTGTTTCGCCAAGGAAGATTGGATAAGCACTCCCTTGGGCTACCTTTTATGACTCTAAGGAAGAGAGCCTGCCAGGCTGCCTTTGGCTGAAAATCACAAGTGGCTGGAAAGTGCTACCTGGAAAGTCAGTGGAAGAGGCCACAGTGCCTAGGCCGCACCGCCCGGGTAGGGCTTCCCCAAGCCAGGGAATCTCAAGGAACACTCCTCAGAGCTATTGCCCCATGTGTGCTCTGTAGCAGAGGGCTCTGGAGACTAGGTCTGTTCTGACTGGGAAACTGAGGCCCTGGGATCAGACCCATTGTTGTGGCTTCTTAACAGACAAACACCTCTTGCACCAGGGATGTCTGAATAAGCACTCCCTTGGGCTATCTTTTATGACTCTAAGGAAGAGACCCTGCCAGGCTCCATTTGCTTGAAAAGCACAAGGGGCTGGAAAGTGCTAGCTGGAAAGTCAGTGGTAGGGGCCATTGTGCCTAGGCCCCACCGCCCCGGTAGGGCTTCCCCAAGCCCATGAACTTCAAGGCACCCTCCTCAGAGCTAATTCCCCATGTGTGCTCTGTATCAGAGAGCTGTGGAGACTAGGTCTGTTCTGACTGGGAAACTGAGGCCCTGGGATCAGACCCATTGTTGTGGCTTCTTAACAGACAAAACCTCTTGTACCAGGGAAGCCTGAATAAGCACTCCCTGGGTGACCTCTTATGACTGTAAGAAAGAGACCCTGCCAGGCTGTCTTTGGCTGAAAATCACAAGGGGCTTGAAAGTGCTACCTGCAAAGTCAGTGGAAGAGGCCACAGTGCCTAGGCCCCACCGCCCGGGTAGGGCTTCCCCAAGCCAGGGAACATCAAGAAACACTCCTCAGAGGTAATGCCTCATGCGTGCTCTGTAGCATAGAGCTCTGAAGACTAGGTCTGTTCTGACAGGGAATCTGAGGCCCTGGGATCAGACCCATTGATGTGGCTACTTAACAGACAAACACATCTTGCACCAGGGAAGCTTGAATAAGCACTTCCTTGGGCTACCTTTTATGACTCTAAGAAAGAGACCCTGCCAGGCTGCCTTTGACTGAAAATCACAAGGGGCTGGAAAGTGCTACCTGGAAAGTCAGGGGAAGAGGCCACAGTGCCTAGGCCCTACCGCCCGGGTAGGGCTTCCCCAAGCCAGGGAACCTCAAGAAACACTCCTCAGAGCTATTGCCCCATGTGTGCTCTGTATCAGAGGGCTCTGGAGACGACTAGGTCTGTTCTGACTGGAAACTGAGGACCTCGGAACTGACCCATTGCTGTGGCTTCTTAACAGACAAACACCTCTTGCACAAGGGAAGCTTCAATAAGCACTCCCTTGGGCTACCTTTTATGACTCTAAGGAAGAGATCCTGCCAGACTCTCTTTGGCTGAAAATCACAAGGGTCTGGAAAATGCTACCTGGAAAGTCAGTGGAAGAGGCCACAGTGCCTAGCCCACACCGCCCGGGTAGGGCTTCCCCAAGCCAGGGAACCTCAAGGAACACTCCTCAGAGCTATTGCCCCATGTGTGCTCTGTAGCAGAGGGCTCTGGAGACTACTAGGTCTTTTCTCACTGGAAACTGAGGCCCTCGGCACAGACCCATTGTTGTGGCTTCTTAACAGACAAACAGCTCTTGCACCAGGGAAGCCTGAATAAGCACTCCCTTGGGCTACCTTTTATGACTCTAAGGAAGAGACCCTGCCAGGCTGCCTTTTTTTTGCTGCTGAAAATCACAAGGGGCTGGAAAGTGCTACCTGGAAAGTCAGTGGAAGAGGCCACAGTGCCTAGGCCCCACGGCCCGGGTAGGGCTTCCCCAAGCCAGGGAACCTCAAGGAACACTCCTCAGAGATATTGCCCCATGTGTGCTCTGTAGCAGAGAGCTCTGGAGACTAGGTCTGTTCTGACTGGGAAACTCAGGCCCTGGGAGCAAACCCATTGTTGTGGCTTCTTAACAGCCAAACACCTCTTGCACCAGGGAAGCCTGAAAAAGCACTCCCTTGGGCTATCTTTTATGACTCTAAGGAACAGACCCTGCCAGGCTGCCTTTGGCTGAAAATCACAAGGGGCTGGAAAGTGCTACCTGGAAAGTCAGTGGAAGAGTCCACAGTGCCTAGTCCCCATCGCCCGGGAAGGGCTTCCCCAAGCCGGGGAACCTCAAGGAACACTCCTCAGAGAAATTGCCACGTGTGTGTTCGGTAGCAGAGAGCTCTGGAGACTAGCTCTGTTCTGAATCTGAAACTGAGGGCCTGGGATCAGACGTATTGTTGTGGCTCCTTAAGAAACACCTCTTGCACCAGGGAAGCCTGAATAAGCACTCCCTTGGGCTACCTTTTATGACTCTAAGGAAGAGACCCTGCCAGGCTGCCTTTGGCTGAAAATCACAAGTGGCTGGAAAGTGCTACCTGGAAAGTCAGGGGAAGAGGCCACAGTGCCTAGGCCCTACCACCCGGGTAGGGCTTCCCCAAGCCAGTGAACCTCACGGAACACTCCTCAGAGCTATTGCCCCATGTGTGCTCTGTAACAGTGAGCTCTGCAAGGCACCCTCCTCAGAGCTAATTCCCCATGTGTGCTCTGTATCAGAGAGCTGTGGAGACTAGGTCTGTTCTGACTGGGAAACTGAGGCCCTGGGATCAGACCCATTGTTGTGGCTTCTTAACAGACAAACACCTCTTGCTCCAGGGAAGCTTGAATAAGCACTCCCTTGGGCTACCTTTTTTGACTCTAAGGAAGAGACCCTGCCATGCTGTCTTTGGCTGAAAATCA
>JAGTYA010001249.1:0-12646 GCA_024291935.2 Okapia johnstoni | reverse complement strand
TGGCTCTACCCTGCGGTGGCACCTAGGCACTGTGATCTGTTCCACTGACTTTTCCAGGTAGCACTTTCCAGCCCCTTGTGATCTTCAGCCAAAGGCAGCCTGGCAGGGTCGCTTCCTTAGAGTCATAAAAGGAAGCCGAAGGGAGTGTTTATCCAATCTTCCCTGGCGAAACAGGTGTTTGCTGTTATGAAGGGACAACAATGGGTTTGCCTCCAGCCCTCAGTTTCCTAGTCAGACCAGGCCTAGTATCCAGAGCTCTCTGCTACCGTGCACACATGGGGCATTAGCTCTGAGGAGGGTGCCTTGACGTTCACGGGCTTGGGGAAGCCCTACCGGGGTGGTGGGGCCTAGGCATAGTGGCTCCTACCACTGACTTTCCAGCTAGCACTTTCCAGCCCCTTGTGCTTTTCAACCAAATGGAGCCTGGTAGGGTCTTTTCCTTAGAGTCATAAAAGATAGCCCAAGGGAGTGCTTATTCAGACATCCCTGGTGCAAGAGGTGTTTGTCTGTTAAGTAGCCACAACAATGGGTCTGCTCCCAGCGCCTCAGTTTCCAAGTCAGAACAGACCTAGTCTCCAGAGCTCTCTGCTACAGAGCACACATGGGGCAATAGCTCTGAGGAGTGTTCCTTGAGGTTCCCCGGCTTGGGGAAGCCCTACCCGGGCGGTGGGGCCTAGGCACTGTGGGCTCTTTCCACTGACTTTCCAGGTAGCACTTTCAAGCCCCTTGTGATTTTCAGCCAAAGGCAGCCTGGCAGATTCTCTTCCTTAGAGTCATACAAGGTAGCCCAAAGGAGTGCTTATTCAGGCTTCCCTGGTGTAAGAGGTGTTTGTCTGTTAAGAAGCCACAACAATGGGTCTGCTTCCAGGGCCTCAGTTTCCCAGTCAGAACAGACCTAGTAGTCTCCAGAGCTGGCTGCTACAGAGCACACATGGGGCAATAGCTCTGAGGAGTGTTCCTTGATGTTCCCTGGCTTGGGGAAGCTCTACCCGGGCGGTGGGGCCTAGGCACAGTGGCCTCTTCCACTGACTTTCCAGGTAGCACTTTCCAGCCCCTTGTAATTTTCAGCCAAAGACAGCCTGGCAGGGTCTCTTCCTCAGAGCCATAAAAGGTAGCCCAAGGGAGTGCTTATTCAAGCTTCCCTGGTGCAAAGGTGTTTGTCTGTTAAGAAGCCACAGCAATGGGTCTGTTCCGAGGGCCTCAGTTTCCAGTCAGAAAAGACCTAGTAGTCTCCAGAGCCCTCTGCTACAGAGCACACATGGGGCAATAGCTCTGAGGAGTGTTCCTTGAGGTTCCCTGGCTTGGGGAAGCCCTACCCGGGCGGTGGGGCCTAGGCACTGTGGCCTCTTCCACTGACTTTCCAGGTAGCACTTTCCAGCCCCTTGTGATTTTCAGCCAAAGAGAGTCTGTCAGGGTCTCTTCCTTAGAGTCATAAAAGGTAGCCCAAGGGAGTGCTTATTTAAAGCTTCCCTGGTGCAAGCGGTGTTTGTCTGCTAAGAAGGCACAACAATGGGTCAGTTCCGAGGTCCTCAGTTTCCCAGTCAGAACAGACCTAGTAGTCTCCAGAGCCCTCTGATACAGAGCACACATGGGGCAATAGCTCTGAGGAGTGTTTCTTGAGGTTCCCTGGCTTGGGGAAGCCCTACCCGGGCGGTAGGGCCTAGGCACTGTGGCCTCTTCCACTGACTTTCCAGGTAGCACTTTCCAGCCCCTTGTGATTTTCAGCCAAAGGCAGCCTGGCAGGGTCTCTTCCTTAGAGTCATAAAAGGTAGCCCAAGGGAGTGCTTATTCAAGCTTCCCTGGTGCAAGAGGTGTTGTGTCTGTTAAGAAGCCACAACAATGGGTCTGCTCCCAGGGCCTCAGTTTCCCAGTCAGAACAGACCTAGTCTCCCAGAGCTCTCTGCTACAGAGCACACATGGGGCAATAGCTCTGAGGAGTGTTCCTTGAGGTTCCCTGGCTTGGGGAAGCCCTACCCGGCGGTGGGGCCTAGGCACTGTGGCCTCTTCCACTGACTTTCCAGGTAGCACTTTCCAGCCCCTTGTGATTTTCAGCCAAAGGCAGCCTGGCAGGGTCTCTTCCTTAGAGTCATAAAAGGTAGCCCAAGGGAGTGCTTATTCAAGCTTCCCTGGTGCAAGAGGTGTTTGTCTGTTAAGAAGCCACAACAATGGGTCTGCTCCCAGGGGTCTCAGTTTCCCAGTCAGAACAGACCTAGTAGTCTCCAGAGCTCTCTGCTACAGAGCACACATGGGGCAATAGCTCTGAGGAGTGTTCCTTGAGGTTCCCTGGCTTGGGGAAGCCCTACCGGGGCGGTGGGGCCTAGGCACTGTGGCCTCTTCCACTGACTTTCCAGGTAGCACTTTCCAGCCCCTTGTGATTTTCAGCCAAAGGCAGCCTGGCAGGGTCTCTTCCTTAGAGTCATAAAAGGTAGCCCAAGGGAGTGCTTATTCAGGCTTCCCTGGTGCAAGAGGTGTTTGTCTGTTAAGAAGCCACAACAATGGGGTCTGCTCCCAGGGCCTCAGTTTCCCAGTCAGAACAGACCTAGTATCTCCAGAGCTCTCTGCTACAGAGCACACATGGGGCAATAGCTCTGAGGAGTGTTCCTTGAGGTTCCCCTGGCTTGGGGAAGCCCTACCCGGGCGGTGGGGCCTAGGCACTGTGGCCTCTTCCACTGACTTTTTCCAGGTAGCACTTTCCAGCCCCTTGTGATTTTCAGCCAAAGGCAGCCTGGCAGGGTCTCTTCCTTAGAGTCATAAAAGGTAGCCCAAGGGAGTGCTTATTCAGGCTTCCCTGGTGCAAGAGTGTGTTTGTCTGTTAAGAAGAAGCCACAACAATGGGTCTGCTCCCCAGGGCCTCAGTTTCCCAGTCAGAACAGACCTAGTCTCCAGAGCTCTCTGCTACAGAGCACACATGGGGCAATAGCTCTGAGGGAGTGTTCCTTGAGGTTCCCTGGCTTGGGGGAAGCCCTACCCGGGCGGTGGGGCCTAGGCACTGTGGCCTCTTCCACTGACTTTCCAGGTAGCACTTTCCAGCCCCTTGTGATTTTCAGCCAAAAGGCAGCCTGGCAGGGTCTCTTCCTTAGAGTCATAAAAGGTAGCCCAAGGGAGTGTTTATTCAAGCTTCCCTGGTGCAAGAGGTGTTTGTCTGTTAAGAAGCCACAACAATGGGTCTGCTCCCAGGGCCTCAGTTTCCCAGTCAGAACAGACCTAGTCTCCAGAGCTCTCTGCTACAGAGCACACATGGGGCAATAGCTCTGAGGAGTGTTCCTTGAGGTTCCCTGGCTTGGGGAAGCCCTACCCGGGCGGTGGGGCCTAGGCACTGTGGCCTCTTCCACTGACTTTCCAGGTAGCACTTTCCTGCCCCTTGTGATTTTCAGCCAAAGGCAGCCTGGCAGGGTCTCTTCCTTAGAGTCAGAAAAGGTAGCCCAAGGGAGTGCTTATTCAAGCTTCCCTGGTGCAAGAGGTGTTTGTCTGTTAAAAGCCACAACAATGGGTCTGCTCCAAGGGCCTCAGTTTCCCAGTCAGGACAGACCTTGTCTCCAGAGCTCTCTGCAAGAGAGCACACATGGGGCAATAGCTCTGAGGAGTGTTCCTTGAGGTTCCCTGGCTTGGGGAAGCCCTACCCGGGCGGTGGGGCCTAGGCACTGTGGCCTCTTCCACTGACTTTCCAGGTAGCACTTTCCAGCCCCTTGTGATTTTCAGCCAAAGGCAGCCTGGCAGGGTCTCTTCCTTAGAGTCATAAAAGGTAGCCCAAGGGAGTGCTTATTCAGGCTTCCCTGGTGCAAGAGGTGTTTGTCTGTTAAGAAGCCACAACAATGGGTCTGTTCCCAGGGCCTCAGTTTCCCAGTCAGAACAGACCTAGTAGTATCCAGAGCCTCTCTGCTACAGAGCACACATGGGGCAATAGCTCTGAGGAGTGTTCCTTGAGGTTCCCCGGCTTGGGGAAGCCCTACCCGGGCGGTGGGGCCTAGGCACTGTGGCCTCTTCCACTGACTTTCCAGGTAGCACTTTCCAGCCCCTTGTGATTTTCAGCCAAAGGCAGCCTGGCAGGGTCTCTTCCTTAGAGTCATAAAAGGTAGCCCAAGGGAGTGCTTATTCAGGCCTCCCTGGTCCAAGAGGTGTTTGTCTGTTAAGAAGCCACAACAATGCGTCTGCTTCAGGGCCTGAGTTTCCCAGTCAGAAGATACCTAGTCTCCAGAGCTCTCTGTTACAGAGCACACATCGGTCAATAGCTATGAAGAGTGTTCCTTGAGGTTCCCTGTCTTGAGGAAGCCCTACACGGGCAGTAGGGCCTAGGCACTGTGGCCTCTTCCACGGACTTTCCAGGTAGTACTTTCCAGCCCCTTGTGATTTTCAGCTAAAGGCAGCCTGGCAGGGTCTCTTCCTTAGAGTCATAAAAGTTAGCCCAAGGGTGTGCTTATTCAGGCTTCCCTGGTACAAGACGTGTTTGTCCGTTAAGAAGCCACAGCAATTGGTCTGCTTCCAGGGACTCAGTTTCCTAGTTAGAACAGCCCTAGTAGTCTCCAGAGCTCTCTGCTACAGAGCACACATGGGGCAATAGCTCTGAGGAGTGTTCCTTGAGGTTCCCTGGCTTGGGGTAGCCCTACCTGGGTGGTGCGGCCTAGGCACTCTGGCCTCTTCAACTGACATTCCACGTAGCACTTTTCAGCCACTTGTGATTTTCAGCCCCAGTGCCGCCTGGCAGTTTCTCTTCCTTAGAGTCATAAAAGGTAGCCCAAGGAAGTGCTTATCCAATCTTCCTTGGCGAAACAGGTGTTTGCTGTTAAGAAGTCACAACAATGGGTTTGCCTCCAGGCCTCAGGGTCCCAGTCAGACCAGGCCTAGTCTCCAGAGCTCTGTGCTACAGAGCACACATGGGGCATTAGCTCTGAGGAGGGTGCCTTGATGTTCACGGGGGCTTGGGGAAGCCCTACCGGGGCGGGGGGCCTAGGCAAAATGGCCCCAACCACTGACTTTCCAGCTAGCACTTTCCAGCCCGTTGTGATTTTCAACCAAATGGAGCCTGGCAAGGTCTCTTCCTTAGAATAATAAAAGATAGCCCAACGTAGTGCTTATTCAGGCTTCCCTGGTGCAAGAGGTGTTTGTCTGTTAAGTAGCCACAACAATGGGTCTGCTCCCAGGGCCTGAGTTTCCCAGTCAGAACATACCTACTCTCCAGAGCTCACTGTTACAGAGCACACATGGGGCAATAACTCTCACATGTGTTCCTTGAGGTTCCCTGGCTTGGGGAAGCCCAACCGGGGCGATGGGGCCTCGGCACTGTGGCCTCTTCCACTGACTTTCCAGGTTGCACTTTCAAGCCCCTTGTGATTTTCAGCCAAAGGCAGCCTGGCACGGTCTCTTTCTTAGAGTCAAAAAAGGTAGCCCAAGGGAGGGCTTACTCAGGCTTTTCTGGTGCAAGAGGTGTTTGTCTGTTAAGAAGCCACAACAATGGGTCTGCTCCCAGGGCCTCAGTTTACCAGTCAGAACAGACCTAGTCTCCAGAGCTCTCTGCTACAGAGCACACATGGGGCAATAGCTCTGAGGAGTGTTCCTTGAGGTTCCCTGGCTTGGGGTAGCCCTACCTGGGTGGTGCGGCCTAGGCACTCTGGCCTCTTCAACTGACATTCCACGTAGCACTTTTCAGCCACTTGTGATTTTCAGCCCCAGTGCCGCCTGGCAGTTTCTCTTCCTTAGAGTCATAAAAGGTAGCCCAAGGAAGTGCTTATCCAATCTTCCTTGGCGAAACAGGTGTTTGCTGTTAAGAAGTCACAACAATGGGTTTGCCTCCAGGCCTCAGGGTCCCAGTCAGACCAGGCCTAGTCTCCAGAGCTCTGTGCTACAGAGCACACATGGGGCATTAGCTCTGAGGAGGGTGCCTTGATGTTCACGGGCTTGGGGAAGCCCTACCGGGGCGGGGGGCCTAGGCAAAATGGCCCCAACCACTGACTTTCCAGCTAGCACTTTCCAGCCCGTTGTGATTTTCAACGAAATGGAGCCTGGCAAGGTCTCTTCCTTAGAATCATAAAAGATAGCCCAAGGGAGTGCTTATTCAGGCTTCCCTGGTGCAAGAGGTGTTTGTCTGTTAAGTAGCCACAACAATGGGTCTGCTCCCAGGGCCTGAGTTTCCCAGTCAGAACATACCTACTCTCCAGAGCTCACTGTTACAGAGCACACATGGGGCAATAACTCTCACATGTGTTCCTTGAGGTTCCCTGGCTTGGGGAAGCCCAACAGGGGCAATGGGGCCTCGGCACTGTGGCCTCTTCCACTGACTTTCCAGGTTGCACTTTCAAGCCCCTTGTGATTTTCAGCCAAAGGCAGCCTGGCACGGTCTCTTTCTTAGAGTCAAAAAAGGTAGCCCAAGGGAGGGCTTACTCAGGCTTTTCTGGTGCAAGAGGTGTTTGTCTGTTAAGAAGCCACAACAATGGGTCTGCTCCCAGGGCCTCAGTTTACCAGTCAGAACAGACCTAGTCTCCAGAGCTCTCTGCTACAGAGCACACATGGGGCAATAGCTCTGAGGAGTGTTCCTTGAAATTCCCCGGCTTGGGGAAGCCCTATCCGGCCGGTGGGCCGTAGGCGCTGTGACCTCTTCCACTGACTTTCCAGGTAGCACTTTCCAGCCCCTTGTGATTTTCAGCCAGCCAAAGGCAGCCTGGCAGGGTCTCTTCCTTCGAGTCATAAAAGTTAGCCTAAGGGAGTGCTTATTCAGGCTTCCCTGGTACAAGAAGTGTTTGTCTGTTAAGAAGCCACAACAATGGGTCTGCTCCCAGGGGGCCTGAATTTCCCAGTCAGAACATACCTAGTCTCCAGAGCTCACTGTTACAGAGCACACATGGGGCAATAGCTATCAGGAGCGTTCCTTGAGGTTCGCTGGTTTGGGGAAGCCCTACCCGGGTGTTGGGGCCTAGGCACTGTGGCCTCTTCCACTGACTTTCCAGGTAGCACTTTCAAGCCCCTTGTGATTTTCAGCCAAAGGCAGCCTGACACGGTCACTTCCTTAGAGTCATAAAAGGTAGCCCAAGGGAATGCTTATTCATGCTTCCCTGGTGCAACTGGTGTTTGTCTGTTAAGAAGCCACAACAATGGGTCTGCTCCCAGGGCCTCAGTTTCCCAGTGAGAACAGACCTAGTCTCCAGAACTCTCTGCTACCGAGCACATATGGGGCAATAGCTCTGAGGAGTGTTCCTTGAGGTTCCACGGCTTGGGGAAGCCCAATCCCGGCGGTGGGGCCTAGGCACTGTGGCCATTTACACTGACTTTCAACGTAGCACACTTTCCAGCCCCTTGTGATTTTCAGCCAAAGGCAGCCTGGCAGGGTCTCTTCCTTAGAGTCATAAAAGGTAGCCCAAGGAACTGCTTATTCAAGCTTCCCTGGTGCAACAGGTGTTTGTCTGTTAAGAAGCCACAACAATGGGTCAAATCCCAGGGCCTCAGTTTTCCAGTCAGAACAGACCTAGTCTCCATAGCTCTCTGATACAGAGCACACATGGGGCAGTAGCTCTGAGGAGTGTTCCTTGAGGTTCCCTGGCTTGGGGAAGCCCTACCCGGGTGGTGCGGCCTAGGCACTGTGGCCTCTTCCACTGATTTTCCACATAGCACTTTCCAGCCCCTTGTGATTTTCAGCCAAAGGCAGCCTGGCAGGGTCTCTTCTTTAGAGTCATAAAAGGTAGCCCAAGGGAGTGCTTATCCAATCTTCCCTGGCGAAACAGTTGTTTGCTGTTATGAAGGCACAACAATGGGTTTGCCTCCAGGCCTCAGTTTCCAGGTCAGAACAGACCTAGTAGTCTCCAGAGCTCTCTGCTACAGAGCACACATGGGGCATTAGCTCTGAGGAGGGTACCTTGATGTTCTCGGTCTTGGGGAAGCCCTACCCGGACAGTGGGGCCTAGGCACTGTGTTGTCTTCCACTGCCTTTCCAGGTAGCACTTTCCAGCCCCTTGTGATTTTCAGCCAAAGGCAGCCTGGCAAGATCTCTTCCTTAGGGTCATTAAAGGTAGCCCAAGGGAATGCTTATTCAGGCTTCCTTGGTGCAAGTGGTGTTTGGCTGTTAAGAAGAAAAAACAACATTGCGTCTGCTCCCAGGGCCTAAGTTTCCGAGTCAGAACAAACCTAGTCTCCAGAGCTCTCTGCTACAGAGCACACATGGGGCAATAGCTCTGAGGAGTGTTCGTTGAGGTTCCCTGGCTTGGGGAAGCCCTACCCGGGCGGTGGGACCTAGGCACTCTGGCCTCTTCCACTGACCTTCCTGGTGGTAGCCACTTTCTAGCCCCTTGTGATTTTCAGCCAAAGGCAGCCTGGCAGGGTCTCTTCCTTAGAGTCACAAAAGGTAACCCAAAGGAGTGCTTATTCAGGCTTCCCTAGTGCAAGAGGTGTTTGTCTGTTAAGAAGCCACAACAATGGGTCTGTTCCCGGGACATCAGTTTCCCAGTCAGAACAGACCTAGTAGTCTCCAGAGCTCTCTGCTACAGAGCACACATGGGGCAATAGCTCTGAGGAGTGTTCCTTGAGCTTCCCTGGCTTCGTGAAGGCCTACCCAGGGGGTGGGGCCTAGGCACCATGGCCTGTTCCACTGACTTTCCAGGTAGCACGTTCCAGCCCCTTGTGATCTTCAGCAAATTGCAGCCTGGCAGTGTCTCTTCCTTAGAATCATAAAAGGTAGCCCAAGGGAGTGCTTATTCAGGTTTCCCTGGTACAAGAGTTGTTTGTTAAGAAGCCACAACAATAGGTCTGCTCCCAGGCCCCTCAGTTTTAGAGTCAGAACAGACCTAGTCTCCGGAGCTCTCTGCTATCGAGCACACACGCAGCAATTGCTCTGAGGAGTGTTCCTTGAGGTTCCCTGGCTTGGGGAAGCCCTACCCGGGCGGTGGGGCCTAGGCACTGTGGCCTCTTCCACTGACTTTCCAGGTAGCACTTTCCAGCCGCTTGTGATTTTCAGTTAAAGGCAGCCTGGTAGGGTCTCTTCCTTAGAGTTATAAATGGTAGCCCAAGGAAGTGCTTACTCAAGCACCCCTGGTGCAAGAGTTGTTTGTCTGTTAAGAAGCCACAACAATGGGTCTGCTCCCAGGGATTCAGTTTCCCAGTCAGAACATACCTAGTCTCCAGAGCTCACTGTTACAGAGCACACATGGGGCAATAGCTCTGAGGAGTGTTCCTTGAGGTTCACTGCCTTGGGGAAGCCCTACCCGGGTGGTAGGGCCTAGGCACTGTGGACTCTTCCACTGACTTTCCAGGTATCACTTCCCAGTCCCTTGTGATTTTCAGCTAGATGCAGCCTTGCAGGATCTCTTCCTTAGAGTCAAAAAAGGTAGCCCAAGGGACTGCTTATTCAGTCTTCCCTGGTGCAAGAGGTGTTTGTGTGTTAAGACGGCACAACAATGGGTCTGCTCCAAGGGTCTCAGTTTCCCAGTCAGAACAGACCTAGTAGTCTCCAGAGCTCTCTGCTACAGAGCACACATGAGGCAATAGCTCTGAGGAGTGTTCCTTGAGGTTCCCTGGCTTGGGGAAGCCCTACCCTGGCTTTGGCACCTAGGCACTGTGGCCTCTTTCCTGACTTTCCACCCATAGCACTTTCCAGCCACTGACTTGTGATTTTCAGCCAAGCCAAAGGCAGCCTGGCAGGGTCTCTTCCTTAGAGTCATAAAAGGTAACCCAAGGGAGTGTTTATTCAAGCTTCCCTGGTGCAAGAGGTGTTTGTGTGTTAAGACGGCACAACAATGGGTCTGCTCCAAGGGTCTCAGTTTCCCAGTCAGAACAGACCTAGTAGTCTCCAGAGCTCTCTGCTACAGAGCACACACGGGGCAATAGCTCTGAGGAGTGTTCCTTGAGATTCCCTGGCTTGGGGAAGCCCTACCCGGGCGATGGGGCCTAGGCACTGTGGCCTCTTCCACTGACTTTCCAGGTAGCACTTTCCAGCACCTTGTGAATTGCAACTAAAGGCAACCTGGCACGGTCTCTTACTTAGAGTCATAAAAGGTAGCCCAAGGGAGTACTTATTCAGGCTTCCCTGGTACAAGAGGTGTTTGTCTGTTAAGAAGCCACAAGAATGGGTCTGTTCCCAGGGCTTGAGTTTCCCCGTCAGAACAGACCTAGTCTCCAGAGCTCTCTGCTACCGAGCACATATGGGGCAATAGCTCTGAGGAGTGTTCCTTGAGGTTCCACGGCTTGGGGAAGCCCAATCCCGGGCGGTGGGGCCTAGGCACTGTGGCCATTTACACTGACTTTCAACGTAGCACTTTCCAACCCCTTGTGATTTTCAGCCAAAGGCAGCCTGGCAGGGTCTCTTCCTTAGAGTCATAAAAGGTAGCCCAAGGGAGTGCTTATTTAGGATTTCCTGGTGCAAGAGGTGTTTGTCTGTTAAGAAGCCACAACAATGGGTCTGCTCCCAGGGCCTCAGTTTCCCAGTCAGAACAGACCTAGTCTCCAGAGCTCACTGTTACAAAGCAAACATGGTGCAATAGCTCTGAGGAGTGTTCCTTGAGGTTCCCTGGCTTGGGGAATCCCTGCCCGGACAGTGGGGCCTAGGCACTGTGGCCTGTTCCACTGACTTTCCAGGTAGCACTTTCCAGCCCCTTGTGATTTTCAGCCAAATGCAGCCTTGCAGGGTCTCTTCCTTAGAGTCATAAAAGATAACCCAAAGGAGTGCTTATTCAAGCTTCCCTGGTGCAACAGGTGTTTGTCTCTGAAGAAGTCACAACAATGGATTTGATCTCAGGGCCTCAGTTTCCCAGTCAGAACAGACCTAGTGTCCAGAACTCTGTGCTACAGAGCACACTCGGTGCAATAGCTCTGAGGAGTGTTCCTTGAGGTTCCCTGGCTTGGGGAAGCCCTACCCCGGCTGTGGCACCTAGGCACTAGGCACTGTGATCTCTTCCACTGACTTTGCAGGTAGCACTTACCAGCCCTTTGTGATTTTCAGCCAAATGCAGCCTGGCAGGGTCTCTTCCTTAGAGTCATAAAAGGTAACCCAAGGGAGTGCTTATTCAAGCTTCGCTGGTGCAAGAGGTGTATCTCTGTTAAGAAGGCACAACAATGGGTCTGCTCCCAAGGTCTCAGTTTCCCAGTCAGAACAGACCTAGTAGTCTCCAGAGCTCTCTGCTACGGAGCACACATCGGGCAATAGCTCTCTCGGAGTGTTCCTTGAGTTTCCCTGGCTTGGTTAAGCCCTACCCGGGTGGTGGGGCCTAGGCACTGTGGCCGCTTCCACTGACTTTCCAGGTAGCACTATCCAACCCCTTGTGATTTTCAGCCAGAGACAGCCTGGCAGGTTCTCTTTCTTATAGCCATGAAAGGTAACCCAAGGGAGTACTTATTCAGGCTTCCCTGGTACAAGAGGTTTTTTTGTCTGTTAAGAAGCCACAAGAATGGGTCTGCTCCCAGGGCCTCAGTTTCCCCGTCAGAACAGACCTAGTCTCCAGAGCTCTCTGCTACAGAGCACACATGGGGCAATAGCTCTGAGGAGTGTTCCTTGAGGTTCCCTGGCTTGGGGAAGCCCTACCCGGGCGGTGCGGCCTAGGCACTGTGGACTCTTCCACTGACTTTCCACGTAGCACTTTCCAGCCCCTTGTGATTTTCAGCCCCAATGCAGCCTGGCAGGGTCTCTTCCTTAGAGTCATAAAAGGTAGCCCAAGGGAGTGCTTATCCAATCTTCCTTTGTGAAACAGGTGTTTGCTGTTAAGAAGTCACAACAATGGGTTTGCCTCCAGGACTCAGGGTCCTAGTCAGAACAGGCCTATTCTCCAGAGCTCTGTGCTACAGAGCACACATGGTGCATTAGCTCTGAGGAGGGTGCCTTGAAGTTCTCGGGCTTGGGGAAGCCCTACCCGGGCGGTGGGGCCTAGGCACTGTGTCGTCTTCCACTGACTTTCCAGGTAGCACTTTCCAGCCCCTTGTGATTTTCAGCCAAAGGCAGCCTTGCAAGATCTCTTCCTTAGGGTCATTAAAGGTAGCACAAGGGAATGCTTATTCAGGCTTCCCTGGTGTAAGAGGTGTTTGGCTGTTAAGAAGAAACAACATTGGGTCTGCTCCCAGGGGCTAAATTTTCCGAGTCAGAACAAACCTATTCTCCAGAGCTCTCTGCTACAGAGCACACATGGGGCAATAGCTCTGAGGAGTGTTCCTTGAGGTTCCCTGGCTTGGGGAAGCCCTACCCTGGCGGTGGGGCCTAGGCACTGTGGCCTCTTCCACTGACTTTCCAGGTAGCACTTTCCAGCCCCTTGTGATATTCAGCCAAAGGCAGCCTGGCCGGGTCTCTTCTCTTCATAGGGTCATAAAAGGTAGCCCAAGGGAGTACTTATTCAAGCTTCCCTGGTGGAAGAGGTGTTTGTCTGTTAAGAAGCCACAGCAATTGGTCTGCTTCCAGGGACTCAGTTTCCCAGTCAGAACAGCCCTAGAAGTCTCCAGAGCTCTCTGCTACAGAGCACACACGGGGCAATAGCTCTGAGAAGTGTTCCTTGAGCTTCCCCGGCTTGGGGAATCCCCACCCGTGCGGTGGGGCCTAGGCACAGTGGCCTCTTCCACTGACTTTCCAGGTAGCACTTTCCAGACCCTTGTGATTTTCAGCCAAAGGAAGCCTGGCAGGGTCTCTTCCTTAGAGTAATAAAAGGTAGCCCAAGGGAGTGCTTATTTAGGATTCCCTGGTGCAAGAGGT
>JAGTYA010001248.1:0-12658 GCA_024291935.2 Okapia johnstoni | reverse complement strand
GAAGAAGCCAGAACAATGGGTTTTCCCCAGGCCTCAGTTTCCCAGTCAGAACAGACCTAGTCTCCAGAGATCTCTGCATACAGAGCAGCATGTGGAAAAAGCGCTGTGGAGGGTGCCTTCACGTTCCAGGGCACTGTCGAAGCCTTACCTGGGCTTTGGAGCCTAGGCACTGTGGCCTCTTTCACTGAATTTCCAGGTATCACTTCCCAGCCCCTTGTGATTTTCAGCCAGATGCAGCCTTGCAGGTATCTCTTCCTTAGAGTCAAAAAAGGTAGCCCAAGGGTAGCCTGCTTATTCAGTCTTCCCTGGTGCAAGAGGTGTTTGGCTGTTAAGACGCCAGAACAATGGCTCTGCTCCCAGGGCCTCAGTTTCCCAGTCAGAACAGACCTAGTCTCCAGAGCTCTCTGCTACAGAGCAGACATGGGGAAATAGCTCTGAGGAGGGTTCCTTGAGGCTCCCTGCCTGGGAAAGCCTACCCAGGCTGCTGAGCCTAGGCACTGTGGCCTCTTTCACTGACTTTCCAGGTATCACTTCCCAGCCCCTTGTGATTTTCAGCCAGATGCAGCCTTGCAGGGTCTCTTCCTTAGAGTCAAAAAAGGTAGACCAAGGGACTGCTTATTCAGTTTTCCCTGGTGCAAGAGGTGTTTGGCTGTTAAGACTCCAGAACAATGGCTCTGCTCCCAGGGCCTCAGTTTCCCAGTCAGAACAGACCTAGTCTCCAGAGCTCTCTGCTACAGAGCAGACATGTGTAAAAAGCGCTTTGGAGGGTGCCTTCACGTTCCAGCGCACTGTCGAAGCCTTACCTGGGCTTCGGAGCCAAGGCACTGTGGCCTCTTTCACTGACTTTCCAGGTATCACTTCCCATCCCCTTGTGATTTTCAGCCAGATGCAGCCTTGCAGGGTCTCTTCCTTAGAGTCAAAAAAGGTAGCCCAATGGACTGCTTATTCAGTCTTCCCTGGTGCAAGAGGTGTTTGGCTGTTAAGACGCCAGAACAATGGCTCTGCTCCCAGGGCCTCAGTTTCCCAGTCAGAACAGACCTAGTCTCCAGAGCTCTCTGCTACAGAGCAGACATGGGGAAAAAGCGCTGTGGAGGGTTCCTTCACGTTCCAGGGCACTGTCGAAGCCTTACCTGGGCTTTGGGGCCTAGGCACTGTGGCCTCTTTCACTGACTTTCCAGGTATTACTTCCCAGCCCCTTGTGATTTTCAGCCAGATGCAGCCTTGCAGGGTCTCTTCCTTAGAGTCAAAAAAGGTAGCCCAAGGGACTGCTTATTCAGTCTTCCCTGGTGCAAGAGGTGTTTGGCTGTGAAGACGCCAGAACAATGGCTTTGCTCCCAGGGCCTCAGTTTCCCAGTCAGAACAGACCTAGTCTCCAGAGCTCTCTGCTACAGAGCAGACATGTGGAAAAAGCTCTGTGGAGGGTGCCCTTCACGTTCCAGAGCACTGTCGGAGCCTTACCTGGGCTTTGGAGCCTAGGCACTGTAGCTTCTTTCACTGAATTTCCAGGTATCACTTCCCAGGCCTTGTGATTTTCAGCCAGATGCAGCCTTGCAGGGTCTCTTCCTTAGAGTCAAAAAAGGTAGCCCAAGGGACTGCTTATTCAGTCTTCCCTGGTGCAAGAGGTGTTTGGCTGTTAAGACGCCAGAACAATGGCTCTGCTCCCAGGGCCTCAGTTTCCCAGTCAGAACAGACCTAGTCTCCAGAGCTCTCTGCTACAGAGCAGACATGGGGAAAAAGCTCTGAGGAGGGTTCCTTGAGGCTCCCTGGCTTGGGGAAGCCTACCCGGGTGCTGGCCTAGGCACTGTGGCCTCTTTCACTGACTTTCCAGGTATCACTTCCCAGCACCTTGTGATTTTCAGCCAGATGCAGCCTTGCAGGGTCTCTTCCTTAGAGTCAAAAAAGGTAGCCCAAGGGACTGCTTATTCAGTCTTCCGTGGTTCAAGACGTGTTTGGCTGTTAAGACGTCAGAACAATGGGTTTTCCCCAGGCCTCAATTTCCCAGTCAGAACAGACCTAGTCTCCAGAGCTCTCTGCTACAGAGCAGACATGTGGAAAAAGCGCTGCGGAGGGTGCCTTCACGTTCCCTGCACTGTCGAAGCCTTACCTGGGCTTTGGAGCCTAGGCACTGTGGCCTCTTTCACTGACTTTCCAGGTATCACTTCCCAGCCCCTTGTGATTTTCAGCCAGATGCAGCCTTGCAGGGTCTCTTCCTTAGAGTCAAAAATGGTAGCCCAAGGGACTGCTTATTCAGTCTTCCTGGTGCAAGAGGTGTCTGTCTGTGAAGAAGCCAGAACAATGGCTCTGCTCCCAGGGCCTCAGTTTCCCAGTCAGAACAGACCTAGTCTCCAGAGCTCTCTGCTACAGAGCAGACATGGGGAAATAGCTCTGAGGAGGGTTCCTTGAGGCTCCCTGCCTTGAGGAAGCCCTACGCGCGTGCTGGGGCCTAGTCACTGTGGCCTCTTTCACTGACTTTCCAGGTATCACTTCCCAGCACCTTGTGATTTTCAGCCAGATGCAGCCTTGCAGGGTCTCTTCCTAAGAGTCAAAAAAGGTAGCCCAAGGGACTGCTTATTCAGTCTTCCCTGGTGCAAGAGGTGTTTGGCTGTTAAGACGCCAGAACAATGGCTCTGCTCCCAGGGCCTCAGTTTCCCAGTCAGAACAGACCTAGTCTCCAGAGCTCTCTGCTACAGAGCAGACATGTGGAAAAAGCGCTGTGGAGGGTGCCTTCACGTTCCAGGGCACTGTCGAAGCCTTACGTGGGCTTTGGAGCCTAGGCACTGTGGCCTCTTTCACTGACTTTCCAGGTATCACTTCCCAGCCCCTTGTGATTTTCAGCCAGATGTAGCCTTGCAGGGTCTCTTCCTAAGAGTCAAAAAAGGTAGCCCAAAGGACTGCTTATTCTGTCTTCCCTGGTGCAAGAGGTGTTTGGCTGTTAAGACGCCTGTGGAAAAAGCGTTGTGGAGGGTGCTTTAAAGATCCAGGGCACTGTCGAAACCTTACCTGGGCTTTGGAGCCTAGGCACTGTGGCCCCTTTCCCTGACTTTCCAGGTATCACTTCCCAGGCCCTTGTGATTTTCAGCCAGATGCAGCCTTGCAGGGTCTCTTCCTTAGAGTCAAAAAAGGTAGCCCAAGGGTCTGCTTATTCAGTCTTCCGTGGTGCAAGAGGTGTTTGTCTGTGAAGAAGCAAGAACAATGGGTTTTCCCCAGGCCTCAGTTTCCCAGTCAGAACAGACCTAGTCTCCAGAGCTCTCTGCTACAGAGCAGAAATGTGGAAAAAGCGCTGTGGAGGGTGCTTTCACATTCCAGGACACTGTCGAAGCCTTACCTGGGCTTTGGAGCCTAGGCACTGTGGCCTCTTTCACTGACTTTCCAGGTATTACTTCCCAGCCCCTTGTGATTTTCAGCCAGATGCAGCCTTGCAGGGTCTCTTCCTTAGAGTCAAAAAAGGTAGCCCAAAGGACTGCTTATTCAGTCTTCCCTGGTGCAAGAGGTGTATGGCTGTTAAGACGGCAGAACAATGGCTCTGCTCCCAGGGCCTCAGTTTCCCAGTCAGAACAGACCTAATCTCCAGAGCTCTCTGCTACAGAGCAGACATGGGGAAATAGCTCTGAGAAGGGTTCCTTGAGTCTCCCTGCCTTGGGGACGCCCTACGCGTGTGCTGAGGCCTAGGCACTGTGGCCTCTTTCACTGACTTTCCAGGTATCACTTCCCAGCTCCTTGTGATTTTCAGCCAAATGAAGCATTGCAGGGTCTCTTCCTTAGAGTCAAAAAAGGTAGCCCAAGGGACTGCTTATTCAGTCTTCCCTGGTGCAAGAGGTGTTTGGCTGTGAAGACGCCAGAACAATGGCTCTGCTCCCAGGGCCTCAGTTTCCCAGTCAGAACAGACCTAGTCTCCAGAGCTCTCTGCTACAGAGCAGACATGGGGAAATAGCTCTGAGGAGGGTTCCTTGAGGCTCTCTGCCTTCGGGAGGCACTACCCGGGTGCTGGGCCCTAGGCACTGTGGCCTCTATCACTGACATTCCATTTATCACTTCCCAGCCCCTTGTGATATTCAGCCAGAGGCAGCCTTACAGGGTCTCTTCCTTAGAGTCAAAAAAGGTAGCCCAAGGGACTGCTTATTCAGTCTTCCCTGGTGCAAGAGGTGTTTGCCTGTGAAGAAGCCAGAACAATGGGTTTTCCCCAGGCCTCAGTTTCCCAGTCAGAACAGACCTAGTCTCCAGAGCTCTCTGCTACAGAGCAGACATGTGGAAAAAGCGCTGTGGAGGGAGCCTTCACATTCCAGGGCACTGTGAAGCCTTACCTGGGCTTTGGAGCCTAGGCACTGTGGCCTCTTTCACTGACTTTCCAGGTATCACTTCCCAGCCCCTTGTGATGTTCAGCCAGATGCAGCCTTGCAGGGTCTCTTCCTTAGAGTCAAAAAAGGTAGCCCAAGGGACTGCTTATTCAGTTTTACCTGGTGCAAGAGGTGTTTGTCTGTGAAGAAGCCAGAATAATGGGTTTTCCCCAGGCCTCATTTTCCCAGTCAGAACAGACCTAGTCTCCAGAGCTCTCTGCTACAGAACAGACATGTGGAAAAAGCGCTGTGGAGGGTGCCTTCACGTTCCAGGGCACTGTCGAAGCCTAACCTGGGCTTTGGAGCCTAGGCACTGTGGCCTCTTTCACTGACTTTCCAGGTATCACTTCCCAGCCCCTTGTGATATTCAGCCAGATGCAGCCTTGCAGGGTCTCTTCCTTAGAGTCAAAAAATGTAGCCCAAGGGACTGCTTATTCAGTCTTCCCTGGTGCAAGAGGTGTTTGGCTGTTAAGAGGCCAGAACAATGGCTCTGCTCCCAGGGCCTCAGTTTCCCAGTCAGAACAGACCTAGTCTCCAGAGCTCTCTGCTACAGAGCAGAAATGTGGAAAAAGCGCTGTGGAGGGTGCCCTCACTTTCCGGGGCACTGTCGAAGCCTTACCTGGGCTTTGGAGCCTAGGCACTGTGGCCTCTTTCCCTGACTTTTCAGGTATCACTTCCCAGCCCCTTGTGATTTTCAGCCAGATGCAGCCTTGCAGGGTCTCTTCCTTAGAGTCAAAAAAGGTAGCCCAAGGGACTGCTTATTCAGTCTTCCCTGGTGCAAGAGGTGTTTGGCTGTGAAGACGCCAGAACAATGGCTCTGCTCCCAGGGCCTCAGTTTCACTGTCAGAACAGACCTAGTCTCCAGAGCTCTCTGCTACAGAGCAGACATGGGGAAATAGCTCTGAAGAGGGTTCCTTGAGGCTCCATGCCTTGGGGAAGCCCTACGCGGGTGCTGGGGCCTAGGCACTGTGGCCTCTTTCACTGACTTTCCAGGTATCACTTCCCAGCCCCTTGTGATTTTCAGCCAGATGAAGCCTTGCAGGGTGTCTTCCTTAGAGTCAAAAAAGGTAGACCAAGGGACTGCTTATTCAGTCTTCCCTGGTGCAAGAGGTGTTTGGCTGTGAAGACGCCAGAACAATGGCTCTGTTTCCAAGGCCTCAGTTTCCCAGTCAGAACAGTCCAAGTCTCCAGAGCTCTCTGCTACAGAGCAGACATGTGGAAAAAGCGCTGTGGAGGGTGCTTTCACGTTCCAGGGCTCTGTCGAAGCCTTACCTGGGCTTTGGAGCCTAGGCACTGTGGCCTCTTTCCCTGACATTCCACGTATCACTTACCAGCCCCTTGTGATTTTCAGCCAGATGCAGCCTTGCAGGGTCTCTTCCTTAGAGTCAAAAAAGGTAGCCCAAGGGACTGCTTATTCAGTCTTCCCTGGTGCAAGAGGTGTTTGGCTGTTAAGACGCCAGAACAATGGCTCTGCTCCCAGGGCCTCAGTTTCCCAGTCAGAACAGACCTACTCTCCAGAGCTCTCTGCTACAGAGCAGACATGGGGAAATAGCTCTGAAGAGGGTTCCTTATAGCTCACTGCATTGGGGAAGCCCTACCCGGGTGTTGGGGCCTAGGCACTGTGGCCTCTTTCACTGACATTCCAGGTATCACTTCCCAGCCCCTTGTGATATTCAGCCAGATGCAGCCTTGCAGGGTCTCTTCCTTAGAGTCAAAAAAGGTAGCCCAAGGGACTGCTTATTCAGTCTTCCCTGGTGCAAGAGGTGTTTGGCTGTTAAGACGCCAGAACAATGGCTCTGCTTCCAGGGCCTCAGTTTCCCAGTCAGAACAGACCTAGTCTCCAGAGCTCTCTGCTACAGAGCAGACATGTGGAAAAAGCGCTGTGGAGGGTGCCTTCAGGTTCCAGGGCACTGTCGAAGCCTTACTTGGGCTTTGGAGCCTAGGCACTGTGGCCTCTTTCCCTGACTTTTCAGGTATCACTTCCCAGCCCCTTGTGATTTTCAGCCAGATGCAGCCTTGCAGGGTCTCTTCCTTAGAGTCAAAAAAGGTAGCCCAAGGGACTGCTTATTCAGTCTTCCCTGGTGCAAGAGGTGTTTGGCTGTTAAGACGCCAGAACAATGGCTCTGCTCCCAGGGCCTCAGTTTCCCAGTCAGAACAGACCTAGTCTCCAGAGCTCTCTGCTACAGAGCAGACATGGGGAAATAGCTCTGAGGAGGGTTCCTTGAGGCTCCCTGCCACTGGGGAAGCCTTACCCGGGTTTGGGGCCTAGGCACTGTGGCCTCTTTCACTGACTTTCCAGGTATCACTTCCCAGCCCCTTGTGATTTTCAGCCAGATGCAGCCTTGCAGGGTCTCTTCCTTAGAGTCAAAAAAGGTAGCCCAAGGGACTGCTTATTCAGTCTTCCCTGGTGCAAGAGGTGTTTGGCTGTGAAGAAGCCAGAACAATGGCTCTGCTCCCAGGGCCTCAGTTTCCCAGTCAGAACAGACCTAGTCTCCAGAGCTCTCTGCTACAGAGCAGACATGGGGAAAAAGCGCTGTGGAGGGTGCCTTCACGTTCCCTGGGCACTGTCGAAGCCTTACCTGGGCTTTGGAGCCTAGGCACTGTGGCCTCTTTCACTGACTTTCCAGGTATCACTTCCCAGCCCCTTGTGATTTTCAGCCAGATGCAGCCTTGCAGGGTCTCTTCCTTAGAGTCAAAAAAGGTAGCCCAAGGGACTGCTTATTCAGTCTTCCCTGGTGCAAGAGGTGTTTGGCTGTTAAGACGCCAGAACAATGGCTCTGCTCCCAGGGCCTCAGTTTCCCAGTCAGAACAGACCTAGTCTCCAGAGCTCTCTGCTACAGAGCAGAGACATGGGGAAAAAGCGCTGTGGAGGGTTCCTTGAGGTTCCCTGGGCACTGGGGAAGCCCTACCCGGGTGCTGGGGCCTAGGCACTGTGGCCTCTTTCACTGACTTTCAGGTATCACTTCCCAGCCCCTTGTGATTTTCAGCCAGATGCAGCCTTGCAGGGTCTCTTCCTTAGAGTCAAAAAAGGTAGCCCAAGGGACTGCTTATTCAGTCTTCCCTGGTGCAAGAGGTGTTTGGCTGTGAAGACGCCAGAACAATGGCTCTGCTCCCAGGGCCTCAGTTTCCCAGTCAGAACAGACCTAGTCTCCAGAGCTCTCTGCTACAGAGCAGACATGTGGAAAAAGCGCTGTGGAGGGTGCCTTCACGTTCCAGGGCACTGTCGAAGCCTTACCTGGGCTTTGGAGCCTAGGCACTGTGGCCTCTTTCACTGACTTTCCAGGTATCACTTCCCAGCCCCTTGTGATTTTCAGCCAGATGCAGCCTTGCAGGGTCTCTTCCTTAGAGTCAAAAAAGGTAGCCCAAGGGACTGCTTATTCAGTCTTCCCTGGTGCAAGAGGTGTTTGGCTGTGAAGACGCCAGAACAATGGCTCTGCTCCCCCAGGGCCTCAGTTTCCCAGTCAGAACAGACCTAGTCTCCAGAGCTCTCTGCTACAGAGCAGACATGGGAAAAAGCGCTGTGGAGGGTGCCTTCACGTTCCAGGGCACTGTCGAAGCCCTACCTGGGCTTTGGAGCCTAGGCACTGTGGCCTCTTTCACTGACTTTCCAGGTATCACTTCCCAGCCCCTTGTGATTTTCAGCCAGATGCAGCCTTGCAGGGTCTCTTCCTTAGAGTCAAAAAAGGTAGCCCAAGGGACTGCTTATTCAGTCTTCCCTGGTGCAAGAGGTGTTTGGCTGTTAAGACGCCAGAACAATGGCTCTGCTCCCAGGGCCTCAGTTTCCCAGTCAGAACAGACCTAGTCTCCAGAGCTCTCTGCTACAGAGCAGACATGGGGAAAAAGCGCGCTGTGGAGGGTGCCTTCACGTTCCCTGGGCACTGTCGAAGCCTTACCTGGGCTTTGGAGCCTAGGCACTGTGGCCTCTTTCACTGACTTTCCAGGTATCAC
Organism: Okapia johnstoni; assembly: GCA_024291935.2. Classification (NCBI taxonomy): domain Eukaryota; kingdom Metazoa; phylum Chordata; class Mammalia; order Artiodactyla; family Giraffidae; genus Okapia; species Okapia johnstoni. The sequence continues at coordinate 4,376 of JAGTYA010001248.1, read as the reverse complement.
TTCCCAGCCCCTTGTGATTTTCAGCCAGATGCAGCCTTGCAGGGTCTCTTCCTTAGAGTCAAAAAAGGTAGCCCAAGGGACTGCTTATTCAGTCTTCCCTGGTGCAAGAGGTGTTTGGCTGTTAAGACGCCAGAACAATGGCTCTGCTCCCCAGGGCCTCAGTTTCCCAGTCAGAACAGACCTAGTCTCCAGAGCTCTCTGCTACAGAGCAGACATGGGGAAAAAGCTCTGAGGAGGGTTCCTTCACGTTCCCTGGGCACTGTCGAAGCCTTACCCGGGTGCTGGGGCCTAGGCACTGTGGCCTCTTTCACTGACTTTCCAGGTATCACTTCCCAGCCCCTTGTGATTTTCAGCCAGATGCAGCCTTGCAGGGTCTCTTCCTTAGAGTCAAAAAAGGTAGCCAAGGGACTGCTTATTCAGTCTTCCCTGGTGCAAGAGGTGTTTGGCTGTGAAGACGCCAGAACAATGGCTCTGCTCCCAGGGCCTCAGTTTCCCAGTCAGAACAGACCTAGTCTCCAGAGCTCTCTGCTACAGAGCAGACATGGGGAAAAAGCGCTGTGGAGGGTGCCTTCACTTTCCAGGGCACTGTCGAAGCCTTACCTGGGCTTTGGAGCCTAGGCACTGTGGCCTCTTTCACTGACTTTCCAGGTATCACTTCCCAGCCCCTTGTGATTTTCAGCCAGATGCAGCCTTGCAGGGTCTCTTCCTTAGAGTCAAAAAAGGTAGCCCAAGGGACTGCTTATTCAGTCTTCCCTGGTGCAAGAGGTGTTTGGCTGTGAAGAAGCCAGAACAATGGCTCTGCTCCCCAGGGCCTCAGTTTCCCCCAGTCAGAACAGACCTAGTCTCCAGAGCTCTCTGCTACAGAGCAGACATGGGGAAATAGCTCTGTGGAGGGTGCCTTCACGAGGCTCCCTGCCTTGTCGAAGCCCTACCCGGGTGCTGGGGCCTAGGCACTGTGGCCTCTTTCACTGACTTTCCAGGTATCACTTCCCAGCCCCTTGTGATTTTCAGCCAGATGCAGCCTTGCAGGGTCTCTTCCTTAGAGTCAAAAAAGGTAGCCCAAGGGACTGCTTATTCAGTCTTCCCTGGTGCAAGAGGTGTTTGGCTGTGAAGACGCCAGAACAATGGCTCTGCTCCCAGGGCCTCAGTTTCCCAGTCAGAACAGACCTAGTCTCCAGAGCTCTCTGCTACAGAGCAGACATGGGGAAAAAGCTCTGAGGAGGGTTCCTTGAGGCTCCCTGCACTGTCGAAGCCCTACCCGGGTGCTGGGGCCTAGGCACTGTGGCCTCTTTCACTGACTTTCCAGGTATCACTTCCCAGCCCCTTGTGATTTTCAGCCAGATGCAGCCTTGCAGGGTCTCTTCCTTAGAGTCAAAAAAGGTAGCCCAAGGGACTGCTTATTTCAGTCTTCCCTGGTGCAAGAGGTGTTTGGCTGTGAAGAAGCCAGAACAATGGCTCTGCTCCCAGGGCCTCAGTTTCCCAGTCAGAACAGACCTAGTCTCCAGAGCTCTCTGCTACAGAGCAGACATGTGGAAAAAGCGCTGTGGAGGGTGCCTTCACGTTCCAGGGCACTGTCGAAGCCTTACCTGGGCTTTGGAGCCTAGGCACTGTGGCCTCTTTCACTGACTTTCCAGGTATCACTTCCCAGCCCCTTGTGATTTTCAGCCAGATGCAGCCTTGCAGGGTCTCTTCCTTAGAGTCAAAAAAGGTAGCCCAAGGGACTGCTTATTCAGTCTTCCCTGGTGCAAGAGGTGTTTGGCTGTGAAGAAGCCAGAACAATGGCTCTGCTCCCAGGGCCTCAGTTTCCCAGTCAGAACAGACCTAGTCTCCAGAGCTCTCTGCTACAGAGCAGACATGTGGAAAAAGCGCTGTGGAGGGTGCCTTCACGTTCCAGGCACTGTCGAAGCCTTACCTGGGCTTTGGAGCCTAGGCACTGTGGCCTCTTTCACTGACTTTCCAGGTATCACTTCCCAGCCCCTTGTGATTTTCAGCCAGATGCAGCCTTGCAGGGTCTCTTCCTTAGAGTCAAAAAAGGTAGCCCAAGGGACTGCTTATTCAGTCTTCCCTGGTGCAAGAGGTGTTTGGCTGTGAAGACGCCAGAACAATGGCTCTGCTCCCCAGGGCCTCAGTTTCCCAGTCAGAACAGACCTAGTCTCCAGAGCTCTCTGCTACAGAGCAGACATGGGGAAAAAGCGCTGTGGAGGGTGCCTTCACGTTCCAGGGCACTGTCGAAGCCTTACCTGGGCTTTGGAGCCTAGGCACTGTGGCCTCTTTCACTGACTTTCCAGGTATCACTTCCCAGCCCCTTGTGATTTTCAGCCAGATGCAGCCTTGCAGAGTCTCTTCCTTAGAGTCAAAAAAGGTAGCCCAAGGGACTGCTTATTCAGTCTTCCCTGGTGCAAGAGGTGTTTGGCTGTGAAGACGCCAGAACAATGGCTCTGCTCCCAGGGCCTCAGTTTCCCAGTCAGAACAGACCTAGTCTCCAGAGCTCTCTGCTACAGAGCAGACATGGGGAAATGCTCTGAGGAGGGGGTCCTTGAGGCTCCCTGCCTTGGGGAAGCCCTACCCGGGGCTTTGGGCCTAGGCACTGTGGCCTCTTTCACTGACTTTCCAGGTATCACTTCCCAGCCCCTTGTGATTTTCAGCCAGATGCAGCCTTGCAGGGTCTCTTCCTTAGAGTCAAAAAAGGTAGCCCAAGGGACTGCTTATTCAGTCTTCCCTGGTGCAAGAGGTGTTTGGCTGTGAAGAAGCCAGAACAATGGCTCTGCTCCCAGGGCCTCAGTTTCCCAGTCAGAACAGACCTAGTCTCCAGAGCTCTCTGCTACAGAGCAGAAATGTGGAAAAAGCGCTGTGGAGGGTGCCTTCACGTTCCAGGGCATTGTCGAAGCCTTACCTGGGCTTTGGATCCTAGGCACTGTGGCCTCTTTCACTGAATTTCCAGGTATCACTTCCCAGCCCCTTGTGATTTTCAGCCAGATGCAGCCTTGCAGGGTCTCTCCCTTAGAGTCAAAAAAGGTAGCCCAAGGGTCTGCTTCTTCAGTCTTCCCTGGTGCAAGATGTGTTTGGCTGTTAAGACGCCAGAACAATGGCTCTGCTCCCAGGGCCTCAGTTTCCCAGTTAGAACAGACCTAGTCTCCAGAGCCATCTGCTACAGAGCAGACATGGGGAAATAGCTCTGAGGAGGGTTCCTTGAGGCTCCCTGCCCTGGGGAAGCCTACCCAGTTGCTGGGGCCTAGCCACTGTGGCCTCTTTCACTGACTTTCCAGGTATCACTTCCCAGCCCCTTGTGATTTTCAGCCAGATGCAGCCTTGCAGGGTCTCTTCCTTAGAGTCAAAAAAGGTAGACCAAGGGACTGCTTATTCAGTTTTCCCTGGTGCAAGAGGTGTTTGGCTGTTAAGACTCCAGAACAATGGCTCTGCTCCCAGGGCCTCAGTTTCCCAGTCCAGAACAATGGCTCTGCTCCCAGGGCTCTCAGTTTTCCCAGTCAGAACAGACCTAGTCTCCAGAGCTCTCTGCTACAGAGCAGACATGTGTAAAAAGCGCTTTGGAGGGTGCCTTCACGTTCCAGCGCACTGTCGAAGCCTTACCTGGGCTTCGGAGCCAAGGCACTGTGGCCTCTTTCACTGACTTTCCAGGTATCACTTCCCATCCCCTTGTGATTTTCAGCCAGATGCAGGCTTGCAGGGTCTCTTCCTTAGAGTCAAAAAAGGTAGCCCAATGGACTGCTTATCCAGTCTTCCCTGGTGCAAGAGGTGTTTGGCTGTTAAGACGCCACAACAATGGCTCTGCTCCAAGGGCCTCAATTTCCCAGTCAGAACAGACCTAGTCTCCAGAGCTCTCTGCTACAGAGCAGACATGGCGAAATAGCTCTGAGGAGGGTTCCTTGAGGCTCCCTGCCTTGGGGAAGCCCTACCCGGGTGCTGGGGCCTAGGTACTGTGGCCTCTTTCACTGACTTTCCAGGTATTACTTACCAGCGCCTTGTGATATTCAGCCAGATGCAGCCTTGCAGGGTCTCTTCCTTAGAGTCAAAAAAGGTAGCCCAAGGGACTGCTTATTCAGTCTTCCCTGGTGCAAGAGGTGTTTGTCTGTGAAGAAGCCAGAACAATGGGTTTTCCCCAGGCCTCAGTTTCCCAGTCAGAACAGACCTAGTCTCCAGAGCTCTCTGCTACAGAGCAGACATGTGGAAAAAGCGCTGTGGAGGGTGCCTTCACGTTCCAGGGCACTGTCGAAGCCTTACCTGGGCTTTGGAGCCTAGGCACTGTGGCTTCTTTCACTGAATTTCCAGGTATCACTTCCCAGGCCTTGTGATTTTCAGCCAGATGCAGCCTTGCAGGGTCTCTTCCTTAGAGTCAAAAAAGGTAGCCTAAGGGACTG
>JAGTYA010001247.1:0-12664 GCA_024291935.2 Okapia johnstoni | reverse complement strand
GTTTGAGTAAGCTCTGGGAGTTGATAATGGACAGGGAAGCCTGGTGTGCTGCAGTCCATGGGGCAGCCAAGAGTCAGACATGACTGAGCGACTGAACTGAACTGAATTTGTACCACAGAAAAGGTGCTATTTTGCTAATGTTAAAGAGCTGCCAAAATCAGGGGGAAAAAGACCAACACATCAATATTTGAAGCGGGCTGGAGATAACGAACATCAACTCACAGAAAAGGAAATGCAAATGGGTTGGAACATACAAAAAGATTCCCAAAGTCATTTTAAGAGAAAGGTAAATATTTTGAAAACCACAAGAGATTCTATTTCTTAGCTATCGGAATGACAAAAAGCTTGATGACACATGCAGTTGGAAAAGTTGTATAAAATAGACATTCTTACATGCTACTTACAGGAGTACAAACGTGGAACAACCCAATACAGAGGGGAATTTGATAGGATCTACTAAAATTTCGTGTTGATCGGGTAGCTCAGGAGTAAAGAATCTGCCTGCCAATGCAGGAGACACAAGAGACATGGCTTCAATCCCTGAGTTGGAAAGATCCTCTGGAGTAGGAAATGGCAACCCACTCCAGTAATCTTGCCTGTGAAATTCCATGGACAGAGGAGCTTGGCGGGCTACAGTCCATGGGGTCACAAAGTCAGACACTACTGAGCACCACCACCCTCATCCAGTGATAAAGAGTAAGCATTGAAGTCTAGAAGTGCATCCCAAAGATATACTGGCAAAAAAATTAGTACATGAGACCCTGATGCTGGGAAAGATTGAGGGCAGGAAGAGAAGGGGGCGACAGAGGATGAGATGAAATTGGATGGCATCATCGACACAACATCACATTTGCACAATTTGAGCAAATTCCGGGAGATAGAGAAGGACAGGGAAGCCAGGCGTGCCGCAGCTCATGGGGCCAAAAAGAGTAGGACACGACTAAGCGACAGAACGGTGACGATCTGTTCCCTGCAGTGTTACTCAAAATCGTAAAATACACGAAGGAAAACAATTGTCCATCAACGAACTATGCTGCCTTCGTACATGGAGTGCTATGTGGCTCTTAGAAGGAGTGAAGGCGGTCTCAGCACACTGCTCTCCAGTGGGCTCCAGGATATGTGGACGAGGGGAAAAGTAACGTGCTGACCAGCGTGTATAAAGGCCACCCCTTTTGTAAGAAAGGAGAATAAACAAACACAGATTTTTGGTCACATGTGAAAAAAATGATGGAAAGATAAACCAAAACTTAATAAACTATTAACCCATAAGGGGAATTAAAAAAAACAGGTGGAGGGGACTGTGATGCAAGCCAGACCTCTGTGTATGAATCTTGCAGGGAGTTATTGAAGGTGGTTCTCAGAACACAGATTTCCACGGGGAAAGTGATATACAGCCAGTCAGGTTACTGCCAGCAATCTCACCGGAGCCGTCTGGAGCTGACTCGTACTGAGTGGCAAGAGTCAAGTATTAACTATTCAGGAATTTCACAAGCTGGCTGTTAAGCTACTGGTAACTTGATACTGGACATGATCAAGGTGTTCCTGCCTGAGGACTGGCTCAGATCTAGAAGCCGGGAGTGGGATCAAGGTTTCTATTGGGGTGACTCCCTCCCCTTCCCATTCAACCATCTTAGATTTCTGCTATTTTAGGGGGTTGGTTTGGGGGGTGGGTATTTTGTTTTACAGATTTTGAAGAGTACACAAGTATGGAAACTAGCTTCCTGACAAAAGATGGTGATTTGCAGTGCTTGCCAGTTTTTCTTGATGTAAGTGCTCCCACCTCGGAAGAACCCTGCAGTCAAGAGAAGTATGCGTGCATGTATTCTCCGTCGCTCAGTTGTGTCCAGCTCCATGGACTGCAGCCCTCCAGGCTTCTCCGTCCATGGGATTCTCCAAGCAAGAATACTGGAGTGGGTTGCCATTTCCTCCTCTAGGGGATCTTCCCAACCCAGGGATAGAATCTGCATCTCCTGCATTGGCAGGCAGATTCTTTACCACTGAGCCACCTGGGAAACCCCAAGACAAGTTTCAGTAGTAAGAATTATCCCAGTTTTTCCCCCACCCCAAGCATCTACCCATGCAACAATATGAGGGAAGAGAAGAACCCCAACATTTCAAGGATGGTTGAGCACAGAGTTCAGTCCTGAAACATCATTATGGGCTCTGTGTCCATAGGACAGAGGGGAGGAACGTCTTTATTCAAGTCCGGGCTACATTCAGCTCAGAGAGGGTCCATCAGGCCACACAGACCAACTCGAGGTCATTCCCACGTCTCTGTGATGTGTAACCGGTGTGGAACGTTCCCTGGTGTTTAAAACAACCACATTCTTTCCAGCTTTGGAAGGAAATCTCTATTAGAAGAAAAGTAAGCCTCTGAAATGCTGTCCCTGTTGCCGAGAAGGAGAGTGTTCAGAAATCGCTCGCTGCAACGGGCAAGGTGCAGGGGGGGAAGATGGGAGGGGGCTCTTAAAAGATCCTGAAGAGAGGATGGGGCGTAGGGTCTCCATCATGACATCATCGCATTGGGGGGTCCCACAAAGGACGGCTTGGATCCTAGAGGACGGCGGCGAGAAACTACTGGAAGGGGGGGGGGGGTGGGGGAAGCGCGAAGGGGGTACAACACCAGGTTAGGGAGGGAGCTGCCGCAAGGCCGAACGGAGGGCTACGGGGGAGGGGGTGAGCAGATAGATATAAGAGTCAGATACTAATGTCTAGCGAGTTTTAAAGGTAATATCAGAGGACCACGTGTCAAAGGGGTGAAAGGACAACTGCACAAGGGGGTGGGGGGCAATGATGTGCGCAAAGAGAAATAATTGTGATAAAAGGGGCCTGTGGAGTCAAAGGAGGGGTCGAAACGACTAGGGGTGGGGGGGGGAGGACGGTGTGGCCGGAGTGAGATATGGGGGCGCGGTATCAAGGCGGAAGCATAGTGTTCCAGAGAAAAGGGAATATAGTAAAGCAACAGGGGGACTTCGTGGAATAGGTGACATGTTCGCGGGGCCGAGTGGGGAAGAGGCTCAAGCGTCCAAACACTTAGAGGGGGGGAGATGGGGGGCACAGGGGGACTATGGTGAGATATGCGGGAGGAGCTAAAAATGTAAGATGTATTAGGGGGGAAGTCTTCGAGGCGCTAGGTGTAAAGAGAATGGTGGGCTCTGGCCCATGACGGGTGCAGGAGGGGTTTGAAATGGCCACAGGGGCGCGGTAAATTACGTCAGTGGTGGCTCAGGATGCGTGGCGGGGAGACGCCGATCAAGGAGTTGGACGTGGGTGGGGCGGGGAAAAGGCTCTTTATTCAATGCGGGGGGTTTCGGGTCATACAGAAAGGCTTGGGCATATAAATAGGCGGTAGGGTGGGGGGGGGATTGCCACACTAGGGGGGGGGATGTTTGGAAGGTATGTGGGGGAGAGTCACGGTGTGAGGTGGGAGCTAGTGGGGGTCTGGCTGAGTGGGGGAACCCCAGAGGGAGTGTTCCTCAAGGGCCGGGCCCACTACCACCGGGACCCCCCCCGCAAACCCAGGGGGCGCGAGTGACCCCTGGATGTCAGGGTAACATGCCATCCGGGGAGAATGGGGGGTGCAACTTCTGCACTACTCAATCTTTCCCAGGGAATGGGGTGGGTTTCAAAGAGTTTAGGGGCGGGGGGGGGGTGAGGGGGGTTATTGGTAGTCGGAGAGGCTGTGGGTTCCAATGGGTTTGGACGGGGGGTGTGCGGGGGGGGGCGCGGGGTAGCGGGTGGCGTTGTCTACGGATGGGCAATGGGGTTCTGCAAGGATTCGCGGGGATGGCAATGGGATGGTCCTCAACAAGCATGCAAGGGCGTGGGGGTCTCAGTATTCGAAGAGGGCCGTGGTCTCATATCCATACAGGACTATAGAGGTCATATGGTGGTGGGGGGGGGGGGTGGTGTGAGGCGCGTGGGCGTAGGGGTGAAGAGAGGGGAGGTATGGGGGGGGCATGTGGGGGGGTGGGGGGGGGGGGACAGTTGGGATGTTGTGGGGGTGGGGGTGCGGGCTTGTGAGTAGGTGGGGGGGTGGAGGTGGGGCGACAAAGGGGGGGGGAGTGGGGGTGGGGCGGAAGGAAAGAGGGGGGCTTCGGGGTTGGGGTGTGGGGGGGGGATGAAGGGAACGGCGACCAAAGGATGCTACAAAGCGGGGACGAGGGACGGGGGTGATGGTCCAGATTCAGTGGGTAAATGGTTGGAGGGGGTAGGGGGGGGGGAGCGGGTGGGTTGTGTGGGGTTCCCTTTTTGTTGAAATGTGAATACGAACAGGCAAAGACATAGATGGGGGGGAAAGGGGGGACCAGTGAGGCGGAGGGGGACTGGGGAGGTTAGGGGTGGTCGGTTTCGGGGAGTGGGGAGGGGTGGGAATGTGTTGGGGGGGGGGGGGTGTGGTATAGTTGTAAAACCCCCACCACCACCGTACCCCAAACAAACGCCTGAAAAACTGAACAAACTTTTACCCCCAACCCCAACCCACCGCATTATTTGAACGCGATGTACATAAAAAACTTACCCCCCCACCCCCCCACCACACAAAGCGCCCAGGGACTCCACCAACCCCCTTCCCCCCCCCCACCCCCCCCCCCCTACCCCCCCCCTGCCAATGCACCCCCTACCACCCCCCACCCTGGTACTGGGGAACGCACCAACACCACACCCACAGCGTACACAAAACAACCCAGCAACGCTCCTCCACAACGCTCCCACCCACCCACCCCCACCCATACCCCACCCCCCCCCCCCCCCCCAGAAGCGACAACCCGCTGCACCAAAGACCCCCCCCCAAAACACCCCCACCCAGACCCCCCCCGCCCCGCCCCCCACACCCACAAACCACCACCACCCCAAACAACACCACCACCCGCCCCCCCCAAGCCGAACCCCGCAACCCACCCCCACCCCCCCGCAACCCACCCCCCCCCAACCCAAAGCCCCACAACCATCCCACGCCCCCCCAACCCACACCACACATCTTAGAGGATATTTAATTAGTCTGTATGATATGCCAGTTACGCCTTTTTTTTTTCATACGTTGCATAGGTACAGGAAATTTGCATATGATAACTCGTCATGTCTAGTGATTGACATTATATTCTTCATCGTTTATCATCATCCTGCTTTATGTTTGTAAAGACCTTCTAAAATTTTGTATATTTGTGCAAAATATTTCGCGAAGACTGGCAAGGTTCAATATCTACTTACACTTCATTATGCCCCAAAAATATGGGGTTTTGGATTATCGACTGAAAGTTACATCAGTGGATGAGGATTGAATTCCTAGGCAGATGGATTATATGTGGACATTCAGTCTCCACTGAAACTCAGGCCCAACCCCCCCCCCCCCCCCCCCCCGCCCCCCCCCCCCCCCCCCCCCCCCCCCCCCCCCCCCCCCCCCCCCCCCCCTACTAACCCCCACCCCCCCCCCCCCCTGCTCACGACCACTCTCGAGGTTCCCCAGTTGCCATATACGATTGTGTGTGATTCCTTTGATCAAGGTTTACCTATTTCGCTCGACGGAACTTTATCTTCCTTAGAATTGCTCTTAAGACCAGGATAGTTTGGGCTGCGGTAAAAGCAAGGCAATCATTTCCCTAAGGTAAATCGTCACACACGTCGAGGGCTACAGGCCGTGAAGTGGGGAGTAGGCTGCAGTGGCTGGGAACTTTATCTCCATGCTCAGCCCCTAGCCCCTCCTCGTGAATGTGACTTAGGAACCCCTGGCAGTCATTCAGCAGAAACTTGCACCCCCAGCCCCTCACCCCACCCCCCCCCCACCACCCCCCCACCCACACCCCCCACCCCCTGAGCTGCGAGTTGTCCAGCCCCTGCTGCCAGCCAGCCTGCAGCAGCTCCTGCCCGGCCTCGTGCTGCCAACAGCAGTCTAGCTGCCAGACCTCCTGCTGCACCTCCCTCACTCCCCCTGCCAGCCGGCCTGCTGTGAGGCCTGTCTGCTGTGAGCCCGTCTGCTGCAGGCCTGTTTGCTGTACACCTGTCTGCTGCACACCTGTCTGCTGTGAGAGGTCTCTCCCCTGCTCAAACTACCGGTCATCGAGCGCTATCAGTCTAGCTGCCAGACCTCCTGCTGCACCTCCTCACCACCTGCCTTGCAAGACTGCTGTGGAGCCTGTCTGCAGGCAGGCCCCGTCTGCTGCACATCTCGTCTCGCTGCAGGCCCAGTGTGCTGTGAGAGGGCTCCCCCCTGCTCAGTAGCCCCCTCGTCCATGCTGCATGCAGACCACCTCTCACCTCCGTGTCGCTCCTCTGCGCCTCCGTGTGCCGCCCCCGCCTGCTGCGTGCCCACCTCCTCCTGCCAAGCCTAACAAAAGCTGCTTGCCGCCCTGGCCTCCAGCATGTGTCCCTGCTCTGCCAAAGGCCTGTGTGCTCCCGCCCGGATCTCTGCTGCGTGCCCGCCTCCTCCTGCCCAGCCCCAGCTCCTGCACCGCCCGGCCTCCTCTGTGTCCCTCCTCTGCCGCCAGCCGTGTGCCGCCCCCACGCCTTGCTGCTTGCCCCCACCTCCTCACTGCCAGCCCAGCCATATGCTGCCGCCGTCGGCACCATCCTCTGTGTCCCTGCTCTGCCGGGGCCTGTGTGCTCCCCGCCTGGCCTGCGGCGTGCCCACCTCGGCCCCGGAGCCCTGCTGACAAGACCGGCCGATCATCCGCCCTCCACAAGCTGCTGTCTCTCTCTCACAAGCTCCAGGAGCCCCTCTCCTGGTGCCTGGACACCTCCCCGCTCCCAAAGGTGGACATGCAGCTGCCTGCCCAAAGGGGGACCCTGAACTTGGCAGGCAATCCCAGAGAGCCCTCGACAGGGTGGACGGTGGGGCACCACAGGAGCCTCCTCGGCAGGATCGGCCTGCTGAAATCCCATATGACAAACATCAGCTGCTCTAATGAAATATAAAGCGGTTTGTGTCAGGAAATACGGGACCCGTGACATTGTCTTGCCCTCCTCCCGTGGGCCCCCCCGGCCCCTCCAAATTTGGCCTGTGGGTGTCTCTGCCGGCAGAAGCCAGGCAGTTAAAGACACATTCTCCCAAAGCTGCTGAGAGGACCACAGGATCTGAAAGCCGGTGCCATCCACACATTTCCATGTCCCCTTCCTACCCCAGGCCCACTCTCACCTAGCACAGTGGACGGCCCTTCAAGGTGGCATGGGAGGCAGGATGTGGGCTGCAGAAGGCTCAGATCCTGAGTGGGCCCTGGGTTTCCTCCCACACCCACCCCCTGCCCACGCAGGTTGACAGGTGACTTGGGGAGCAGGAGAAAAACCTCCTGGGTCAGGATCTGTGAGTCCAGGGCGAGTGCCGTTGGAGAGAGGTGCCGACACTGAGGTGGCTTGCCTATGTGCTGGTCTGTGTACGAGATTCTGGGGGCTCCAAGGGGGCGCGGGGTCAATTTAGACATCACTCCTCCTTCTACTCAAGCTTTCAAGGCCTGACCGAGGAGGGACAGAACAAATAGAGACGCCTTGTGAACAAACCCTCAGGTCAGTGGGGGAGAGACATGAGACCTGCAGTCTCAGTGGACACTAGGCAATTGAGGATATGTGGGCACCTAGTCAGCACCAGGCACCCGTACTTATCCCCCCACCAGAACACACAGATGAGGCCCATAGGAGCAGGAGAACAGGGGAGGCTGGGGCAAGACGAGGGACCAGGTACTGAAGGCATCTCCCAGGGGATACTACCCCACCCCCCCGACCCAGCTCAGCTCCACCCAGGAAAGAGGGGATGGAGCCAAGAACACCCTAAGAGGACCTGTTAAAACAGGCAGATGACACCGCCCTTATGGCAGAAAGTGAAGAAGAACTAAAGAGCCCCTTGATGAAACTGAAAGAGGAGAGTGAAACAAGTTGGCTTAAAACCCAATATTCAGAAAATCTAAGATCATGGCATCTGGTCCTATCACTTCATGGCAAATAGTTTGGGGAAACAATGGCAACAGAGACAGACCTTTATTCTCTTGGGGCTCCAAAATCACTGCAGATGGTGATTGCAGCCTTGAAATTAAATGATGTAGGTGTGCACGCGCGCTCTTGTTCCTTGGAAGAAAAACTAGGACAAACCTGTAGACAGCATGTTAAAAAGCAGACATTCTCTTTGCCAACAAAAGGTCCTATCTAGTCAAAGCTGTGGTTTTTCCAGTAATTCACGTAATGCTTTAGAGAATTGGCAGTATAAAGGAAGACTGAATGCTGAGTGCAGAAGAATTGATGCTTTCATGGTGCCTGGTGTTGGGAGAAGACTCTTTAGAGTCCCGTGGACTGCAAGGAGATCCAACCTGTCCAATCTTTCCTGCATCAGGAAATCAGTCCCTGAATATTCATTGGAGGTAGACTGATGCTAGAAGCTGAAGCTCCAAAGTATTCTGACCACATGATATGGCAGGAATCAATGTCATTGGAAAAGCCCCTGATGCAGGGAAAGATTGGAGGCATGTGGGAGAAGGGGAACGACGGAAGTTGAGATAGCTGGATGGCATCAGCCGACTTCGATGGACATGAGTTGGTTTGGGTAAACTGCACGGGATTTGGTGATAGACCAAGGGAGGCCATGGCGTGCTGCAATTTCATGGGGTCGCAAAGCGTCGGACACGGACTGTTAGTGACTGTCAATTCTGAACTGAACTAGTGAACTGAACTAGGTTGGTCAAAACTTTTCTTCGAAGGAACAAATATCTTTTAATTTCATGGTGCAGTTTACCATCTGCAGTTGATTTTGGAGCCCCATGAGAGATAATAGTCTGTCTCTGTTGCCCATTGTTTTCCCCAACTATTTGCCATGAAGTGTGCATAGGACCAGATGCCATGATCTTAGTTTTCTGAATATTGGGTTTTAAGCCAACTTTTTCACTCTCCTCTTTCAGTTTTCATCAAGGGGCTCTTTAGTTCTTCTTCACTTTCTGCCATAAGGGCGGTGTCATCTGCCTGTTTTACAGGTCCTCTTAGGGTTGTTGCTCCATTCCCTCTTTCCCTTTCCTGGGGTGGAGCTGAGCTGGGTCGGGGGGGGGGGGGTAGTATCCCCCTGGGGAGATTGCCTTCAGTACCTGGTCCCTCTTGCCCCAGCCTCCCCTGTTCTCCTGCTCCTATGGGCCTCATCCGTGTTTCTGGTGGGGGGATATGAAGTAGGGTGCCTGGTGCTGACTGGTGCCCACTTCCTCTATTGCTAGTGTCCACTGAGATCTGAGACTGCAGGCTCATTCTCCCCCACTGTCCTGCAGGGTTTGTTCACAACTAAGGCGTCTCTTTTGTTCTGTCCCTCCTCGGTCAGGCCTTGAAAGCTTGAGTAGAATGAGTGATGTCTAAATTGACCCCGCGCCCCCTTGGAGCCCCCAGAATCTCGTACACAGACCAGCACATAGGCAAGCCTCCTCAGTGTCGGCACCTCTCTCCAACGGCACTCGCCCTGGACTCTCAGATCCTGACCCAGGAGGGTTTCTCCTGCTCCCCACTAAGTCACCTTCAACCTGCGTGGGCAGGGGGTGGGTGTGGTGGGGAGGCAACGCGGGGGGGGGCAGGGCCCAACTCAGGATCTGAGCCTTCTGCACCCACATCTGCCTCCCATGCCCCCAGCCTTGAAGGGCCGTCCACCTGCAGGGAGAGTGGGCCTGGGGTAGGAAGGGACATGGAATGTGTGGATGGCAACCGGCTTTCAGATCCTGTGGTCTCTCAGCAGCTTTGGGAGAATGTGTCTTTTACTGCCTGGCTTCTGCGGCAGAGCACCCACAGGGCCAAATTTTGGAGGGGCCGGGGGGGCCCACGGGAGGAGGGCAAGACAGTCACGGGTCCGTATTTCCTGACACAAACGCTTTATTCATTAGAGCAGGCTGATGTTTGTCATATGGGATTCAAGCAGGCCGTCCTGCCGAGGAGGCTCCCTGGGGCCCCCACCGTCCACCCTGTCGAGGGCTCTCTGGATGCCTGCCAAGTTCAGGTCCCCTTTGGGCAGCAGCTGCATGTCCACCTTTGGAGCGGGGAGGTCCTGGCACCAGGAGAGGGGCTCCTGGAGCTTGTGAGAGAGACAGCAGCTTGTGGAGGGCGGATGATCGGTCATCCGGCCGGTCAGCAGCAGGGCTCCGGGGCCGAGGTGGGCACGCAGCAGGCCAGGCGGGAGCACACAGGCCGGCAGAGCAGGGACACAGAGGAGGCCGGGCGGCAGCAGCTGGGCTGGCAGGAGGAGGTGGGCAAGCAGCAGGCGGGGCGGCACACGGGGCGGCAGAGGAGGGACACAGAGGAGGCCGGGCGGCAGGAGCTGGGCTGGCAGGAGGAGGGCCGGGCACGCAGCAGGCCGGGCGGGAGCACACAGGCCGGCAGAGAGCAGGGACACAGAGGAGGCCGGGCGGCAGCAGCTGGGCTGGCAGGAGGAGGTGGGCACGCAGCAGGCGGGGCGGCACACGGGGCGGCAGAGGAGGAGGACACGGAGGAGGAGGGTCTGGGCAGCAGGACGAGGGGGATCTGGGCTGAGCAGGGGGAGGCCTCACAGCACACGGGCCTGCAGCAGACAGATGTGCAGCAGACGGGCCTGCAGCAGACAGGCTCACAGCAGTCTTGCTGGCAGGGGGAGGAGGTGCAGCAGGAGGTTCTGGCAGCTAGACTGCTGGCAGCATGAGGAGGTTGAGCAGGGGAAGACCTCACAGCAGACAGGTGTGGCAGCAGACAGGTGTACAGCAAACAGGCCTGCAGCAGACGGGCTCGTACAGCAGACAGGCTCACAGCAGGCCGGCTGGCAGGGGGCGTGAGGAGGTGCAGCAGGAGGTCTGGCAGCTAGACTGCTGGCAGCACGAGCCGGGCAGGAGCTGCTGCAGGTGGCTGGCAGCAGGGGCTGGACTCGCAGCTCACTGGGGCGCAGAGGAGGGTCAGGCGGGGGGCCGGGGCGCAGCAGCTGGGGGCACAGCAGGGGGGCTCGCAGCAGCTCTCTGGGCAGTCGTCCACCTGCCAGGAGGAGCCGGTGCAGGAGTCACAGGACCCGGGCATGCAGACCCGGCTGCCGTAGCTCAGGTCACTGGAGCAAGCGGACAGGGCGGAGAAAGGCCATGGTGGAGGTGGTGGGGCTGGAGGAGGTGTGAGTTGTGTGTGAGTATGTGTGAGTGTGTGTGTGAGTGAGGTGCTGGGGGTTGTCCGCTTTTTTACCCGCCCCTGGGTATGCGCATGGCCCTGGTTGGAGGCCTCCCACGCCCTCCCTTCCTTGTTGCTGTTTGGAGCTGGTTGCACGAGACCCTCATTAGGGCTGCTGTGTTTTCTACAATTAGCTTTTAGTCATTAAACGTGTGACTACGTTGCAAGAGTCTGTTTTCCCGTCTGTTCCTTGTTTGGCTCCAGAAAACTTGTGGTGAATACAAGACGCAAGTTTCTGCTGAATGACTGCCAGGGTTTCCTAAAGTCACATTCACGGAGGGAGGGGCTGAGCATGAATAAGTTCCCAGCCACTGCAGCCCACTCCCACTTCACGCCAGCCTCGACAGTGTGACGATACATAGGGAAAGATGCCTTGCTTTACCGCAGCCCCCAAACTATACCTAAGAGCAATTCTAAGAAGATAAAGTTGTGAGCGAAAATAGTAAACTTGATCAAAGAACACACACAACGTATATGCACTGGGACCCGAGAGTCGTGAGCAAGAAACTCAGGGCTGAGTTTCAGTGGAGACTGACTGAATGTCCACTCCTTCTGGATCAATCCATCACTGATGTAACTTCAGTCAGAATCCAAAAACACATATTTTTTTTGGCATATGAAGTGAAGATATTGAACTGCCAGAAAATATTTGCAATATAAAATTTTAAAGTCTTTACAACTAAAGCAGGATATGATACGAAAGAATCAAACACAGACAGACAGTTCATTCAAATTTCCAATCAACGTATGAAAAGCTACTGGATATCACTGATAATTAAAATCTCTAAATGAAGACATAAATGTCCCACCTAGAAGATCAACCAAGATTTACAACACTGATAATACCCAGTGCTGCACAGTCTTGAGGTCCTCACTCTTCTTTAGAAATTAATTAGTTAATTTTTCGCTGAGCTGGGTCTTTGTTAGCTGCATGTAGGCTTTCTCTGGTTGTGGCAAATGGGGACGAAGCTACTCTTTGTTGCAGCGCGCGCAGGCTTCTCTTTCGCAGTGGCTTATCTTATTGTGGAGCACTGGCTTTAGGACATATGGGCTTTGGTTAGTTGTGGCACCTGGGCTATTCCCAGACCAGGTGATCAGACTTATAGTCTTTGCATTGGCAGGTGGATTTTTTAAACCACTGGATCACCAGGGAAAGCTCTGGGGGCCTCCCTGTTAGAAATCCTTAGCAGGTATGTTTTTTATTACAGTGTAACAAATAATATAAAGTTATCCATTTTAAAAGTGTTCAGTTCAGGGGGGATTTAGTACGGTCACAGCGTTGTACAAACTATGACACTATCTAGTTCCAGGACATTCCATCTAAAGGAAATTTTTGTAGTATTAGGTAGACCCTCCCCAGTTCCCTGTCAATCTACTGCTATGTCTTTTCTGTCTATATGGCTTAGCCTGTTCTGCACATTTTCATACAACAGGACCACACGGTTGGTGGCCTTTTGTGGTCTGACTCCAACTTGGGCATAACTTTTTAAGGTCCTTCCCACTTTGTAGCATACATGCGTGCTTCATCCTTTTTTTAATGACC
>JAGTYA010001246.1:0-12672 GCA_024291935.2 Okapia johnstoni | reverse complement strand
ACTGAATTTTAAGGTAGCCCTTTCCAGCCCCTTGTGATTTTCAGCCAAAGGCAGCCTGGCAGGGTCTCTTCCTTAGAGTCATAAAAGGTAGCCCAAGGGAGTGCTTATTCAAGCTTCCCTGGTGCAACAGGTGTTTGTCTGTTAAGAAGCCACAACAATGGGTCTGATCCCAGGGCCTCAGTTTCCCAGTCAGAACAGACCTAGTCTCCAGAGCTCTCTGACACAGAGCACACCCTAGTAGTCTCCAGAGCTCTCTGCTACAGAGCACACATGGGGCAATAGCTCTGAGGAGTGTTCCTTGAGGTTCCCTGGTGGGAACCCTAGGGCGGTGTTTGTCTGTTAAGAAGCCACAGCAATGGGTCAGTTCCGAGGCCTCAGTTTCCAGTCAAAACAGACCTAGTAGTCTCCAGAGCCCTCTGACACAGAGCACACATGGGGTTTGCAATAGCTCTGAGGGGGCAATAGTTGTGATTTTCAGCCCCAGTGCAGCCTGGCAGGGTCTCTTCCTTAGAGTCATAAAAGGTAGCCCAAGGGAGTGCTTATCCAATCTTCCTTGGCGAAACAGGTGTTTGCTGTTAAGAAGTCACAACAATGGGTTTGCCCTCCAGGCCTCAGGATCCTAGTCAGACCAGGCCTATTCTCCAGAGCTCTGTGCTACAGAGCACACATGGGGCATTAGCTCTGAGGAGGATGCCTTGATGTTCACGGGCTTGGGGAAGCCCTACCGGGGCAGTGGGGCCTAGGCAAAATGGCCCCTACCAGTGACATTCCAGGTAGCACTTTCCAGCCCCTTGTGATTTTCAACCAAATGGAGCCTGGCAGGGTCTATTCCTTAGAGTCATAAAAGATAGCCCAAGGGAGTGCTTATTCAGGCTTCCCTGGTGCAAGAGGTGTTTGTGTGTTAAGTAGCCACAACAATGGGTCTGCTCCCAGAGCCTCAGTTTCCCAGGCAGAACAGACCTACTCTCCATAGCTTTCTGATACAGAGCACACATGGGGCAATAGCTCTGAGGAGTGTTCCTTGAGGTTCCCTGGCTTGGGGAAGCCCTACCCGGGTGGTGCAGTCTAGGCACTGTGGCCTCTTCCACTGACTTTCCACGTAGCACTTTCCAGCCACTTGTGATTTTCAGCCAAAGGCAGCCTGGCAGGGTCTCTTCTTTAGGTCTATTCCTTAGAGTCATAAAAGGTAGCCCAAGGGAGTGCTTATTCAAGCTTCCCTGGGGCAAGAGGTGTTTGTCTGTTAAGAAGCCACAGCAATGGGTCTGTTCCGAGGGCCTCAGTTTCCAGTCAGAAAAGACCTAGTAGTCTCCAGAGCCCTCTGCTACAGAGCACACATGGGGCAATAGCTCTGAGAGTGTTCCTTGAGGTTCCCTGGCTTGGGGACGCCCTACCCGGGCGGTGGGGACTAGGCACTGTGGCCTCTTCCACTGAATTTTAAGGTAGCACTTTCTAGCCCCTTGTGATTTTCAGCCAAAGGCAGCCTGGCAGGGTCTCTTCTTTAGAGTCATAAAATGTAGCCCAAGGGAGTGCTTATCCAATCTTCCTTGGCGAAACAGGTGTTTGCTGTTATGAAGGCACAACAATGGGTTTGCCTCCAGGCCTCAGTTTCCTAGTCAGAACAGACCTAGTAGTCTCCAGAGCTCTCTGCTACAGAGCACACATGGGGCAATAGCTCTGAGGAGTGTTCCTTGAGGTTCCCTGGCTTGGGGAAGCCCTACCCGGGCGGTGGGGCCTAGGCACTGGGGCCTCTGTGGCCACTGACTTTCCACGTAGCACTTTCCAGCCACTTGTGATTTTCAGCCCCAGTGCAGCCTGGCAGGGTCTCTTCCTTAGAGTCATAAAAGGTAGCCCAAGGGAGTGCTTATTCCAATCTTCCTTGGCGAAACAGGTGTTTGCTGTTAAGAAGTCACAACAATGGGTTTGCCTCCAGGCCTCAGTTTCCTAGTCAGACCAGGCCTATTCTCCAGAGCTCTGTGCTACAGAGCACACATGGGGCATTAGCTCTGAGGAGGATGCCTTGATGTGTTCACGGGCTTGGGGAAGCCCTACCGGGGCGGTGGGGCCTAGGCAAAATGGCCCCTACCAGTGACATTCCAGGTAGCACTTTCCAGCCCCTTGTGATTTTCAACCAAAAATGGAGCCTGGCAGGGTCTATTCCTTAGAGTCATAAAAGGTAGCCCAAGGGAGTGCTTATTCAGGCTTCCCTGGTGCAAGAGGTGTTTGTGTGTTAAGTAGCCACAACAATGGGTCTGCTCCCAGGGCCTCAGTTTCCCAGTCAGAACAGACCTACTCTCCATAGCTCTCTGATACAGAGCACACATGGGGCAATAGCTCTGAGGAGTGTTCCTTGAGGTTCCCTGGCTTGGGGAAGCCCTACCCGGGGCGGTGGTGCAGTCTAGGCACTGTGGCCTCTTCCACTGACTTTCCACGTAGCACTTTCCAGCCACTTGTGATTTTCAGCCAAAGGCAGCCTGGCAGGGTCTCTTCTTTTAGAGTCATAAAAGGTAGCCCAAGGGAGTGCTTATCAATCATTCCCCTGGGCAAAACAGTTGTTTGCTGTGTAAAGAAGCCACAACAATGGGTTTGCCCCCAGGGCCTCAGTTTCCCTAGTCAGAACAGACCTAGTAGTCTCCAGAGCTCTCTGCTACAGAGCACACATGGGGCAATAGCTCTGAGGAGTGTTCCTTGAGGTTCCCTGGCTTGGGGAAAGCCTACCCGGGCGGTGGGGGCCTAGGCACTGTGGCCTCTTCCACTGACTTTCCAGGTAGCACTTTCCAGCCCCTTGTGATTTTCAGCCAAAGGCAGCCTGGCAGGGTCTCTTCCTTAGAGTCATAAAAGGTAGCCCAAGGGAGTGCTTATTCAAGCTTCCCTGGTGCAAGAGGTGTTTGTGTGTTAAGGCCACAACAATGGGTCTGCTCCCAGGGCCTCAGTTTCCCAGTCAGAACAGACCTACTCTCCATAGCTCTCTGATACAGAGCACACATGGGGGGCAGCTCTGAGGAGTGTTCCTTGAGGTTCCCTGGCTTGGGGAAGCCCTACCCGGGGGGGTGGGGCCTAGGCACTGTGGCCTCTTCCACTGACTTTCCACGTAGCACACTTTCAGCAGCCCTTGTGATTTTCAGCCAAAGGCAGCCTGGCAGGGTCTCTTCTTTAGAGTCATAAAAGGTAGCCCAAGGGAGTGCTTATCCAATCTTCCCTGGCGAAACAGGTTGTTTGTGTGTTATGAAGGCACAACAATGGGTTTGCCTCCAGGCCTCAGTTTCCTAGTCAGAACAGACCTAGTAGTCTCCAGAGCTCTCTGCTACAGAGCACACATGGGGCAATAGCTCTGAGGAGTGTTCCTTGAGGTTCCCTGGCTTGGGGAAGCCCTACCCGGGCGGTACCCGGGCGGGGGGCCTAGGCACTGTGGCCTCTTCCACTGAATTTCCAGGTAGCACTTTCCAGCCCCTTGTGATTTTCAGCCAAAGGCAGCCTGGCAGGGTCTCTTCCTTAGAGTCATAAAAGGTAGCCCAAGGGAGTGCTTATTAAAGCTTCCCTGGTGCAAGAGGTGTTTGTCTGTTAAGAAGCCACAGCAATGGGTCAGTTCCGAGGTCCTCAGTTTCCAGTCAAAACAGACCTAGTAGTAACCAGATCCCTCTGACACAGAGCACACATGGGGCAATAGCTCTGAGGAGTGTTCCTTGAGGTTCCCTGGCTTGGGGACGCCCTACCCGGGCGGTGGGGCCTAGGCACTGTGGCCTCTTCCACTGAATTTTAAGGTAGCACGTTCTAGCCCCTTGTGATTTTCAGCCAAAGGCAGCCTGGCAGGGGGTCTCTTCTTTAGAGTCATAAAAATGTAGCCCAAGGGAGTGCTTATCCAATCTTCCCTGGCGAAACAGTTGCTTGCTGTTATGAAGGCACAACAATGGGTTTGCCTCCAGGCCTCAGTTTCCTAGTCAGAACAGACCTAGTAGTCTCCAGAGCTCTCTGCTACAGAGCACACATGGGGCAAAAGCTCTGAGCAGTGTTCCTTGAGGTTCCCTGGCTTGGGGAAGCCCTACCCGGGCGGTGCGGCCTAGGCACTGTGGCCTCTTCCACTGACTTTCCACGTAGCACTTTCCAGCCACTTGTGATTTTCAGCCCCAGTGCAGCCTGGCAGGGTCTCTTCCTTAGCCCAAGGGAGTGCTTATCCAATCTTCCTTGGCGAAACAGGTGTTTGCTGTTAAGAAGTCACAACAATGGGTTTGCCTCCAGGCCTCAGGATCCTAGTCAGACCAGGCCTATTCTCCAGAGCTCTGTGCTACAGAGCACACATGGGGCATTAGCTCTGAGGAGGATGCCTTGATGTTCACGGGCTTGGGGAAGCCCTACCGGGGCAGTGGGGCCTAGGCAAAATGGCCCCTACCAGTGACATTCCAGGTAGCACTTTCCAGCCCCTTGTGATTTTCAACCAAATGGAGCCTGGCAGGGTCTATTCCTTAGAGTCATAAAAGATAGCCCAAGGGAGTGCTTATTCAGGCTTCCCTGGTGCAAGAGGTGTTTGTGTGTTAAGTAGCCACAACAATGGGTCTGCTCCCAGAGCCTCAGTTTCCCAGTCAGAACAGACCTACTCTCCATAGCTTTCTGATACAGAGCACACATGGGGCAATAGCTCTGAGGAGTGTTCCTTGAGGTTCCCTGGCTTGGGGAAGCCCTAGCCGGGTGGTGGGGCCTAGGCACTGTGGCCTCTTCCACTGACTTTCCACGTAGCACTTTCCAGCCACTTGTGATTTTCAGCCAAAGGCAGCCTGGCAGGGTCTCTTCCTTAGAGTCATAAAAGGTAGCCCAAGGGAGTGCTTATTCAAGCTTCCCTGGGCAAGAGGTGTTTTTGTCTGTTAAGAAGCCACAGCAATGGGTCTGTTCCGAGGGCCTCAGTTTCCAGTCAGAAAAGACCTAGTAGTCTCCAGAGCCCTCTGACACAGAGCACACATGGGGCAATAGCTCTGAGGAGTGTTCCTTGAGGTTCCCTGGCTTGGGGACGCCCTACCCGGGCGGTGGGGCCTAGGCACTGTGGCCTCTTCCACTGAATTTTAAGGTAGCACTTTCTAGCCCCTTGTGATTTTCAGCCAAAGGCAGCCCTAGCCTGGCAGGGTCTCTTCTTTAGAGTCATAAAATGTAGCCCAAGGGAGTGCTTATCCAAAAATGTTCCCTGGCGAAACTTATCCAATCTTGTTGGCGAAACAGGTGTTTGCTGTTATGAAGCACAACAATGGGTTTGCCTCCAGGCCTCTCAGTTTCCTAGTCAGAGAACAGACCTAGTAGTCTCCAGAGCTCTCTGCTACAGAGCACACATGGGGCAATAGCTCTGAGCAGTGTTCCTTGAGGTTCCCTGGCTTGGGGAAGCCCTACCCGGGCGGTGCGGCCTAGGCACTGTGGCCTCTTCCACTGACTTTCCACGTAGCACTTTCCAGCCACTTGTGATTTTCAGCCCCAGTGCAGCCTGGCAGGGTCTCTTCCTTAGCCCAAGGGAGTGCTTATCCAATCTTCCTTGGCGAAACAGGTGTTTGCTGTTAAGAAGTCACAACAATGGGTTTGCCTCCAGGCCTCAGGATCCTAGTCAGACCAGGCCTATTCTCCAGAGCTCTGTGCTACAGAGCACACATGGGGCATTAGCTCTGAGGAGGATGCCTTGATGTTCACGGGCTTGGGGAAGCCCTACCGGGGCAGTGGGGCCTAGGCAAAATGGCCCCTACCAGTGACATTCCAGGTAGCACTTTCCAGCCCCTTGTGATTTTCAACCAAATGGAGCCTGGCAGGGTCTATTCCTTAGAGTCATAAAAGATAGCCCAAGGGAGTGCTTATTCAGGCTTCCCTGGTGCAAGAGGTGTTTGTGTGTTAAGTAGCCACAACAATGGGTCTGCTCCCAGAGCCTCAGTTTCCCAGTCAGAACAGACCTACTCTCCATAGCTTTCTGATTCAGAGCACACATGGGGCAATAGCTCTGAGGAGTGTTCCTTGAGGTTCCCTGGCTTGGGGAAGCCCTACCCGGGTGGTGCAGTCTAGGCACTGTGGCCTCTTCCACTGACTTTCCACGTAGCACTTTCCAGCCACTTGTGATTTTCAGCCAAAGGCAGCCAGGAAGGGTCTATTCCTTAGAGTCATAAAAGGTAGCCCAAGGGAGTGCTTATTCAAGCTTCCCTGGGGCAAGAGGTGTTTGTCTGTTAAGAAGCCACAGCAATGGGTCTGTTCCGAGGGCCTCAGTTTCCAGTCAGAAAAGACCTAGTAGTCTCCAGAGCCCTCTGCTACAGAGCACACATGGGGCAATAGCTCTGAGGAGTGTTCCTTGAGGTTCCCTGGCTTGGGGAAGCCCTACCCGGACGGTGGGGCCTAGGCACTGTGGCCTCTTCCACTGACTTGCCACGTAGCACTTTCCAGCCCCTTGTGATTTTCAGCCAAAGGCAGCCTGGCAGGGTCTCTTCCTTAGAGTCATAAAAGGGAGCCAAAGGGAGTGCTTATTCAGGCTTCCCTGGTGCAAGAGATGTTTGTCTGTTAAGTAGCCACAACAATGGGTCTGCTCCTAGGGCCTCAGTTTCCCAGTCAGAACAGACCTAGTCTCCAGAGCTCTCTGCTATAGAGCACACATGGTGCAATATCTCTGAGAAGTGTTCCTTGAGGTTCCCCGGCTTTGGAAAGCTCTACCCGGGCAGTGGGGCCTAGGCACTGTGGCCTCTTCCACTGACTTTCCAGGTAGCACTTTCCAGCCCCTTGTGAATTTCAGCCAAATGCAGCCTGGCAGGCTCTATTCCTTAAACTCATAAAAGGTAGCCCAAAGGAGTGCTTATTCAGGCTTCCCTGGTGCTAGAGGTGTTTGTCTGTTAAGAAGCCACAACAATGGACCTGTTCCCAGGGCCTCAGTTTCCTAGTCAGAACAGAGCTAGTAGTCTCCAGAGCTGGCTGCTACAGAGCACACATGGGGCAATAGCTCTGAGGAGTGTTCCTTGAAGTTCCCCGGCTTGGGGAAACCCTACCCGGGCGGTGGGGCCTAGGCACTGTGGCCTCTTCCACTGACTTCCAGGTAGCACTTTCTAGTCCCTTCTGATTTTCAGCCAAAGGCAGCCTGGCAGGGTCTATTCCCTAGACTCATAAAAGGTAGCCCAAAGGAGTGCTTATTCAGGCTTCCCTGGTACTAGAGGTGTTTGTCTGTTAAGAAGCCACAACATGGAGAATTAAATGGCAACCCACTCCAGTATTCTTGCCTGGAGAATCCCAGGGGCAGAGTAGCCCGGCAGGCTACAGTCCAAGGGGTTTTAAAGAATCGTACACTACTGAGCCACTTTCACTTCCACTTCACGTAGTGATTTTCACGTAAAATCTCACGGTCATAATAAAGTTCTCTTTAAACATACAGGAATTCCTCAACTATCCGAAGCAAGACAAGGTTGACCACCCCGTCCACTATTATTCTGCTATTTTATTGTCATTTTTAGTATCAATGGGTCCGGTGAAAGTTCTCCCAAAGGACTCTCTGAAGGGCTCAGCTGCAGTTTCAATCGGCAAACTGGCACAAACGCGGGGAGGGGGTTAAGCCGCTTCTTGTGGCAGAAGGCTTCGTCTCATTTTTTTAAAGCGCGATGGGCGGAGGGAAAAAAAAAAAACACCGTGGCAACACTGTGGGGCAACACCGCCACCTGCAGGCCAGAGAAACTAAAACGCCGCAAGCCTGGAAAAAAAAAAAAAGAAGCCTCAACAATGGGTCTGCTCCCAGGGCCTCAGTTTCCCCACTCACAACAGACCTAGTCTCCAGAGCTCTCTGCTACAGAGCACACATGGGGCAATAGCTCTGAGGAATATTCCTTGAGGTGCCCAGGCTTGGGGAAGCACTACACGGTCGGTGGGGCCTAGGCACTGTGGCCTCTTCCCCTGACTTTCCAGGTAGCACTTCCAGCCCCTTGTGATTTTCAGCCCGAATGGGGCCTAGCAGAACGTCTTCCTTGGAGGGAGAAAAGGCAGCCCAACAGAGTGCTGAGTCAACCTCCTTCGCACAGCAAGGCTGGGTCTCTTCAGAAGCCACAAAATGGGTCTGACTCCAGAGTCTCAGTTTCCTAGTCAGAGCAGGCCTAGTCGCTCGAGCTCTCTGCTCCAGAGCACACTTGGAGAAACAGTGGTGGGGAAAGTGCCTTGACGTTCCCGGGTCCTGGGGAAGCCCTACTGGGGAAGAGGGGCCTAGGCGCTCCAGCCACTGAAAACTGCCTTCCCGGCTAGCCCTTCCCAGTCAAGGGTCATTTTCAGCCCGAATGCGGCCTAGCAGGACGTATTTCTTGGAGGGAGAAAAGGCAGCCCAACAGAGTGCTGAGTCAATCCTCCTTCGCACAGCAAGCCTGGGGCGGTTTAGAAGCCAAAAAATGGGTCTGACTCCAGAGCCTCAGTTACCTAGTCAAAGCAGGCCTAGTCGCGCGAGCTCTCTGCTCCAGAGCACACTTGGAGAAACAGTGGTGGGGAGAGTGCCTTGACGTTCCCGGGCCCGGGGGAAGCCCGACCCCTGAAGTGGGGCTTAGGCGCTCCAGGCGCTGAAAACTGCTTTACCGGCTAGCACTTCCCAGTCCAGGGTGATTTTCAGCCCGAATGCGGCCTAGCAGGACTTCTTCTTTGGAGGGAAAAAAGGCCGCCCAACAGAGTGGTGAGTCAATCCTCCTTCGCACAGCAAGTCTACGTCGGTTCAGAAGCCACAAAATGGGTCTGACCGCAGAACCTCAGTTTCCTACTCAAAGCAGGCCTAGTCGCGCGAGCTCTCTGCAACAGAGCACACTTGGAGAAACAGTGGTGGGGAGAGTGCCTTGACGTTCCCGGGCCCTGGGGAAGCCCTTCCCGGGAAGTGTGGCCTTGGCACTCCAGCCGCTGAAAACTGCCTTCCCGTCTAGCCCTTCGCAGTCCAGGGTGATTTTCAGCCCGAATGAGGCCTAGCAGGACGTCTTCCTTGGAGGGAGAAAAGGCAGCCCAACAGAGTGCTGAGTCAATCTTCCTTCGCACAGCAAGGCTGTGGCCGTTCAGAAGCCACGAAATGGTTCTAACTCCAGAGCCTCAGTTTCCTAGTCAGAGCAGGCCTAGTCGCGCGAGCTCTCTGCTACAGAGCACACTTGGAGAAACAGTGGTTGGAAGATTGCCTTGAGGTTCCTGGGCCCTGGGGAAGCCCTACCCGGGAAGTGGAGCCTAGGCGCTCCAGCCGCTGAAAACTGCCTTCCCGGCTAGCCATTCCCAGTCCAGAGTGGTTTTCAGCCCTGATGCGCCCTAGCAGGACGTCTTCCTTGGAGGGAGAAAAGGCAGCCCAACAGAGTGCTGAGTCAATCCTCCTTCGCACAGCAAGGCTGGGGCTGTTCAGAAGCCGCAAAATGGGTCTGACTCCAGAGACTCAGTTTCCTAGTCAGAGCAGGCTAGTTGCACGAGCTCTCTGCTCCAGAGCACACTTGGGGCAAACAGCTCTGAGGAGTGTGCCTTGAGATTCCCAGGGCCTTGGGGAAGCCCTACCCGGGAAGTGGGGCCTAGGCGCTCCAGCCGCTAAAACTGCCTTTCCAGCTAGCACTTTCCAGCCGATGTGATTTTCAGCCAAAGGCAGGCTGGCAGGCTCTCTTCCTTGCAGGGAGGAAAAAGGCAGCCCAAGAGAGTGCTTATTCAGCCTTCCTTCGGCTGCAAGAGGGTTTGTCTGTTAAAAAGCCTTCAGACACCTAAACACTGAGAATGTTCCAGGGCTTGACTTACCACTCCAGACCAGGCCTAGTCTGGCGAGCTCTCTGCTACAGAGCACAGTAGGGAGGCAGGCTAGAGTGTGCCTTGACGTTCCCTGGCTTTGGAAGCCCGTACCTGGGCTGCGGGGCCTAGGCACTGTGGCCTCTTCCACTGACTTTTCCAGGTAGCACTTTCCAGCTCCTTGTGATTTTCAGCCAAAGGCAACCTGGCAGGGTCTTTTCTCAACGAGTCATAAAAGCAGCTCAAGGGAGTGGTTATTCAGTCCACTCTGGTGCATGTCTTTTTGTCTTTTTAGAAGCCAATGGGTCGGGTCTGCTCCCAAAGCCTCAGTTTTCCAGTCAAACAGATTAGTCTCAAGAGCTCTCTGCTACAGTTTGAATGGGGCAATAGCTCGGAGAAACGCTCCTTGAGGTTCCCAGGCTTGGGGAAGGACTACCCGGTGGGTGGGGCCTAGTCTCATGTGGTCTCTTCCAAGTGCGATTTTCCAGGTAGCAAAAAAAAAACCGGCGCGGCAACAATGGGGCCTAGCAGGATGTCTTCAACAGGGAGAAAAGGCAGCCTAACAGAGTGCTGAGTCAATCCTCCTTCGCACAGAAAACGCCGCAAGCCTGGAAAAAAAAAAAAAAGAAACCTCAACAATGGGTCTGCTCCCAGGGCCTCAGTTTCCTCTCACAGAGCAGGCCTAGTCTCCAGAGCTCTCTGCTACAGAGCACACATGGGGCAATAGCTGGAGGGGAATGTTCCTTGAGGTTCCCAGGCCCTGGGGAAGCACTACCCGGTCAAGTGGGGCCTAGGCACTGTGGCCTCTTCCCTGACTTTCCAGGTAGCACTTTCCAGCCCCTTGTGATTTTCAGCCCGAATGCGGCCTAGCAGAACGTCTTCCTTGGAGGGAGAAAAGGCAGCCCAATAGAGTGCTGAGTCAACCTCCTTCGCACAGCAAGGCTGGGGCTGTTCAGAAGCCACATAATGGTGAGTCTCTGGAGTTAAAACCACTATGTGGCTTCTGAACAGCCCCAGCCTTGCTGTGCGAAGGAGGATTGACTCAGCACTCTGTTGGGCTGCCTTTTCTCCCTCCAAGGAAGACGTCCTCTTAGGCCGCATTCGTGATGAAAATCAACCTGGAGTGGGAAGGGCTACCCGGGAAGGCAGTTATTAGCGGCTGGAGCGCCTAGGCACCACTTCCCGGGTATGGCTTCCCCAGGGCCCGGGAACGTCAAGGCACTCTCCGCTCCACTGTTTCTCGAAGTGTGCTCTGTAGCAGAGAGCTCGCGCGACTAGGCCTGCTCTGACGAGAAAACTGAGTCTATGGTGTTAAAACCATTATGAGGCTTCTGAACAGCCCGAGCCTCGCTGTGCGAAGGAGGATTGACTCAGCACTCTGTTGGGCTGCCTTTTCTCCCTCCAAGGAAGACGTCCTGCTAGGCCGCATTCGGGCTGAAAATCACCATGGACTGGGAAGGGCTAGCTGGGAAGGCAGTTTTCAGCGGCAAGAGCGCATAGGCCCCACTTGCCAGGTAGGGCTTCCCCAGGGCCCGGGAACGTCCAGGCACTCTCCCCATCACTGTTTCTAAAAGTGTGCTCTGTAGCAGAGAGCTCGCGCGACTAGGCCTGCTCTGATGAGGAAACTGAGTCTCTGGAGTGAAAACCATTATGTGGCTTCTGAACAGCCCAAGCATTGCTGTGCTGTGCGACTCAGCACTCTGTTGGGAGCCTTTTCTTCTCAACAGAAGACATCCATGCAACCCACTCCTGCCTTTTCTCCCTCCATGGAAGACATCCTGCTAGGACGCATTCGGGTTGAAAATCACCCTGGACTGGAAAGTGCTAGCCGGGAAGGCAGTTTTCAGTGGCTGGAACGCCTAGGCCCCACTTCCCCGATAGGGCTTCCCCAGGACCCGGAAACGTCAAGGCACTCTCCCCACCACTGTTTCTCCAAGTGTCCTCTGGAGCAAAGAGCTCGAGCGACTAGGCCTGCTCTGACTAGGAAACTGAGGCTCTGGAGTCAGACCCATTTTGTGGCTTCTAAAGAGACCCAGCCTTGCTGTGAGAAGGAGGTTGGCTCAGCACTCTGTTGGGCTGCCTTTACTCCCTTCAAGGAAGACGTTCTGCTAGGCCGCATTCGGGCTGAAAATCACAAGGGGCTGGAAAGTGCTACCTGGAAAGTCAGTGGAAAAGGCCACAGTGCCTAGGCCCCACAGCCCATGTAGGGCTTCCACAAACCACGGAACGTCAAGGCACTCTCTGCACCACAGTTTCTCCAAGTGTGCTCTGGAGCAAAGAGCTCGCGCGACTAGGCCTGCTCTGACGAGGAAACTGAGGCTCTGGAGTCAGACCCACTGTGCGGCTTCTGAACAGCCCCAGCCTTTCTGTTGGAAGGAGGATTGACTCAGCACTCTGTTGGGCTGCCTTATCTCCCTCCAAGGAAGACGTCCTGCTAGGCCACATTCGGGCTGAAAATCACCCTGAACTGGGAAGGGCTAGCCGGGAAGGCAGTTATTAGCGGCTAGAGCGCCTAGGTCCCACTTGCCGGATAGGGCTTCCCCAGGGCCCGGGAATGTCAAGGCACTCTCCCCACCACTGTTTCTCCAAGTGTGCTCTGTAGCAGAGAGCTCGCGCGACTAGGCCTTCTCTGACTAGGAAATTGAGGCTCTGGAGTCAAACCCATTTTTCGGCTTCTGAACAGCCCCAGCCTTGCTGTGCGAAGGAGGAAAAATCACCCTGAACTGGGAAGGGCTAGCCGGGAAGGCAGTTATTAGCGGCTAGGAGCGCCTAGGTCCCCACTTGCCGGATAGGGCTTTCCCAGGGCCCGGGAACGTCAAGGCACTCTCCCGTCACCACTGTTTCTCCAAGTGTGCTCTGTAGCAGAGAGCTCGCGCGACTAGGCCTTCTCTGAGTAGGAAATTGAGGCTCTGTAGTCAAACCCATTTTTCGGCTTCTGAACAGCCCCAGCCTTGCTGTGCGAAGGAGGATTGA
>JAGTYA010001245.1:0-12679 GCA_024291935.2 Okapia johnstoni | reverse complement strand
TGCTCTGTAGCACAGAACTCTGGAGACTAGGTCTGTTCTGACTGGGAAACTGAGGCCCTGGGAGCAGAGCCATTGTTCTGGCGTCTTCACAGCCAAACACCTCTTACACCAGGGAAAACTGAATAAGCAGTCCCTTGTGCTACCTTTTTTGACTCTAAGGAAGAGACCCTGCAAGGCTGCATCTGGCTGAAAATCACAAGGGGCTGGGAAGTGATACCTGGAAAGTCAGTGAAAGAGGCCACAGTGCCTAGGCTCCAAAGCCCAGGTAAGGCTTTGTCAGTGCCCTGGAACGTGAAGGCACCCTCCACAGCGCTTTTTCCCCATGTCTGCTCGGTAGCAGAGAGCTCTGGAGACTAGGTCTGTTCTGACTGGGAAACTGAGGCCCTGGGAGCAGAGCCATTGTTCTGGCGTCTTCACAGCCAAACACCTCTTGCACCAGGGAAGACTGAATAAGCAGTCCCTTGGGCTACCTTTTTTGACTCTAAGGAAGAGACCCTGCAAGGCTGCATCTGGCTGAAAATCACAAGGGGCTGGGAAGTGATACCTGGAAAGTCAGTGAAAGAGTCCACAGTGCCTAGGCTCTAAAGCCCAGGTAAGGCTTCAACAGTGCCCTGGAACGTGAAGGCACCCTCCACAGGGCTTTTTCCCCATGTCTGCTCTGTAGCAGAGAGCTCTGGAGACTAGGTCTGTTCTGACTGGGAAACTGAGGCCCTGGGAGCAGAGCCATTGTTCTGGCGTCTTCACAGCCAAACACCTCTTGCACCAGGGAAGACTGAATAAGCAGTCCCTTGGGCTACCTTTTTTGACTCTAAGGAAGAGACCCTGCAAGGCTGCATCTGGCTGAAAATCACAAGGGGCTGGGAAGTGATACCTGGAAAGTCAGTGAAAGAGGCCACAGTGCCTAGGCTCCAAAGCCCAGGTAAGGCTTCGACAGTGCCCTGGAACGTGAAGGCACCCTCCACAGCGCTTTTTCCCCATGTCTGCTCTGTAGCAGAGAGCTCTGGAGACTAGGTCTGTTCTGACTGGGAAACTGAGGCCCTGGGAGCAGAGCCATTGTTCTGGCGTCTTCACAGCCAAACACCTCTTGCACCAGGGAAGACTGAATAAGCAGTCCCTTGGGGACCTTTCTTAACTCTAAGGAAGAGACCCTGAAAGGCTGCATCTGGCTGAAAATCACAAGGGGCTGGGAAGTGATACCTGGAAAGTCAGTGAAAGAGGCCACAGTGCGTAGGCTCCAAAGCCCAGGTAAGGCTTCGACAGTGCCCTGGAACGTGCAGGCACCCTCCACTGCGCTTTTTCCACATGTCTGCTCTGTAGCAGAGAGCTCTGGAGACTAGGTCTGTTCTGACTGGGAAACTGAGGCCCTGGGAGCAGAGCCATTGTTCTGGCGTCGTCACAGCCAAACACCTCTTGCTCCAGGGAAGACTGAATAAGCAGTCCCTTGGGCTACCTTTTTTGACTCTAAGGAAGAGACCCTGCAAGGCTGCATCTGGCTGAAAATCACAAGGGGCTGGGAAGTGATACCTGGAAAGTCAGTGAAAGAGGCCACAGTGCCTAGGCCCCAGCACCCGGGTAGGGCTTCCCCAAGGCAGGGAGCCTCAAGGAACCCTCCTCAGAGCTATTTCCCCCCCATGTCTGCTCTGTAGCAGAGAGCTCTGGAGACTAGGTCTGTTCTGACTGGGAAACTGAGGCCCTGGGAGCAGAGCCATTGTTCTGGCGTCTTCACAGCCAAACACCACTTGCACCAGGGAAAACTGAATAAGCAGTCCCTTGGGCTACCTTTTTTGACTCTATGGAAGAGACCCTGCAAGGCTGCATCTGGCTGAAAATCACAAGGGGCTGGGAAGTGATACCTGGAAAGTCAGTGAAAGAGGCCACAGTGCCTAGGTCCCAGCAACCCGGGTAGGGCTTCCCCAGTGCCAGGGAGCCTCAAGGAACCCTCCTCAGAGCTATTTCCCCATGTCTGCTCTGTAGCAGAGAGCTCTGGAGACTAGGTCTGTTCTGACTGGGAAACTGAGGCCCTGGGAGCAGAGCCATTGTTCTGGCGTCTTCACAGCCAAACACCTCTTGCACCAGGGAAGACTGAATAAGCAGTCCCTTGGGCTACCTTTTTTGACTCTAAGGAAGAGACCCTGCAAGGCTGCATCTGGCTGCTGAAAATCACAAGGGGCTGGGAAGTGATACCTGGAAAGTCAGTGAAAGAGGCCACAGTGCCTAGGCTCCAAAGCCCAGGTAAGGCTTCGACAGTGCCCTGGAACGTGAAGGCACCCTCCACAGCGCTTTTTCCCCATGTCTGCTCTGTAGCAGAGAGCTCTGGAGACTAGGTCTGTTCTGACTGGGAAACTGAGGCCCTGGGAGCAGAGCCATTGTTCTGGCGTCTTCACAGCCAAACACCTCTTGCACCAGGGAAGACTGAATAAGCAGTCCCTTGGGCTACCTTTTTTTTGACTCTAAGGAAGAGACCCTGCAAGGCTGCATCTGGCTGAAAATCACAAGGGGCTGGGAAGTGATACCTGGAAAGTCAGTGAAAGAGGCCACAGTGCCTAGGCCCCAGCACCCGGGTAGGGCTTCCCCAAGTGCCCTGAGCCGTGAAGGCACCCTCCACAGAGCTATTTCCCCATGTCTGCTCTGTAGTAGCAGAGGCTCTGGAGACTAGGTCTGTTCTGACTGGGAAACTGAGGCCCTGGGAGCAGAGCCATTGTTCTGGCGTCTTCACAGCCAAACACCTCTTGCACCAGGGAAGACTGAATAAGCAGTCCCTTGGGCTACCTTTTTTGACTCTAAGGAAGAGACCCTGCAAGGCTGCATCTGGCTGAAAATCACAAGGGGCTGGGAAGTGATACCTGGAAAGTCAGTGAAAGAGCCACAGTGCCTAGGCTCCAAAGCCCAGGTAAGGCTTCGACAGTGCCCCTGGGAGCCTGAAGGCACCCTCCACAGAGCTTTTTCCCCATGTCTGCTCTGTAGCAGAGAGAGCTCTGGAGACTAGGTCTGTTCTGACTGGGAAACTGAGGCCCTGGGAGCAGAGCCATTGTTCTGGCGTCTTCACAGCCAAACACCTCTTGCACCAGGGAAGACTGAATAAGCAGTCCCTTGGGCTACCTTTTTTGACTCTAAGGAAGAGACCCTGCAAGGCTGCATCTGGCTGAAAATCACAAGGGGCTGGGAAAGTGATACCTGGAAAGTCAGTGAAAGAGGCCACAGTGCCTAGGCTCCAAAGCCCAGGTAAGGCTTCGACAGTGCCCTGGAACGTCAAGGCACCCTCCTCAGAGCTTTTTCCCCCCATGTCTGCTCTGTAGCAGAGAGCTCTGGAGACTAGGTCTGTTCTGACTGGGAAACTGAGGCCCTGGGAGCAGAGCCATTGTTCTGGCGTCTTCACAGCCAAACACCTCTTGCACCAGGGAAGACTGAATAAGCAGTCCCTTGGGCTACCTTTTTTGACTCTAAGGAAGAGACCCTGCAAGGCTGCATCTGGCTGAAAATCACAAGGGGCTGGGAAGTGATACCTGGAAAGTCAGTGAAAGAGGCCACAGTGCCTAGGCTCCAAAGCCCAGGTAAGGCTTCGACAGTGCCCTGGAACGTGAAGGCACCCTCCACAGAGCTTTTTTTCCCATGTCTGCTCTGTAGCAGAGAGCTCTGGAGACTAGGTCTGTTCTGACTGGGAAACTGAGGCCCTGGGAGCAGAGCCATTGTTCTGGCGTCTTCACAGCCAAACACCTCTTGCACCCAGGGAAGACTGAATAAGCAGTCCCTTGGGCTACCTTTTTTGACTCTAAGGAAGAGACCCTGCAAGGCTGCATCTGGCTGAAAATCACAAGGGGCTGGGAAGTGATACCTGGAAAGTCAGTGAAAGAGGCCACAGTGCCTAGGCTCCAAAGCCCAGGTAGGGCTTCCCCAAGTGCAGGGAGCGTGAAGGAACCCTCCTCAGCGCTTTTTCCCCATGTCTGCTCTGTAGCAGAGAGCTCTGGAGACTAGGTCTGTTCTGACTGGGAAACTGAGGCCCTGGGAGCAGAGCCATTGTTCTGGCGTCTTCACAGCCAAAAACCTCTTGCACCAGGGAAGACTGAATAAGCAGTCCCTTGGGCTACCTTTTTTGACTCTAAGGAAGAGACCCTGCAAGGCTGCATCTGGCTGAAAATCACAAGGGGCTGGGAAGTGATACCTGGAAAGTCAGTGAAAGAGGCCACAGTGCCTAGGCTCCAAAGCCCAGGTAAGGCTTCGACAGTGCCCTGGAACGTGAAGGCACCCTCCACAGGCTTTTTCCCCATGTCCCCATGTCTGCTCTGTAGCAGAGAGCTCTGGAGACTAGGTCTGTTCTGACTGGGAAACTGAGGCCCTGGGAGCAGAGCCATTGTTCTGGCGTCTTCACAGCCAAACACCTCTTGCACCAGGGAAGACTGAATAAGCAGTCCCTTGGGCTACCTTTTTTGACTCTAAGGAAGAGACCCTGCAAGGCTGCATCTGGCTGAAAATCACAAGGGGCTGGGAAGTGATACCTGGAAAGTCAGTGAAAGAGGCCACAGTGCCTAGGCTCCAAAGCCCCGGGTAAGGCTTCGACAGTGCCCTGGGAACGTGAAGGCACCCTCCTCAGAGCTATTTTTCCCCATGTCTGCTCTGTAGCAGAGAGCTCTGGAGACTAGGTCTGTTCTGACTGGGAAACTGAGGCCCTGGGAGCAGAGCCATTGTTCTGGCGTCTTCACAGCCAAACACCTCTTGCACCAGGGAAGACTGAATAAGCAGTCCCTTGGGCTACCTTTTTTGACTCTAAGGAAGAGACCCTGCAAGGCTGCATCTGGCTGAAAATCACAAGGGGCTGGGAAGTGATACCTGGAAAGTCAGTGAAAGAGGCCACAGTGCCTAGGCTCCAGCAGCCCCCGGGTAGGGCTTCGACAAGGCCCTGGAGCCTCAAGGAACCCTCCACAGCGCTATTTCCCCATGTCTGCTCTGTAGCAGAGAGCTCTGGAGACTAGGTCTGTTCTGACTGGGAAACTGAGGCCCTGGGAGCAGCAGAGCCATTGTTCTGGCGTCTTCACAGCCAAACACCTCTTGCACCAGGGAAGACTGAATAAGCAGTCCCTTGGGCTACCTTTTTTGACTCTAAGGAAGAGACCCTGCAAGGCTGCATCTGGCTGAAAATCACAAGGGGCTGGGAAGTGATACCTGGAAAGTCAGTGAAAGAGGCCACAGTGCCTAGGCTCCAAAGCCCAGGGTAAGCTTCGACAAGTGCAGGGAGCGTGAAGGAACCCTCCTCAGCGCTATTTTTTCCCATGTGTGTCTGCTCTGTAGCAGAGAGCTCTGGAGACTAGGTCTGTTCTGACTGGGAAAACTGAGGCCCTGGGAGCAGAGCCATTGTTCTGGCGTCTTCACAGCCAAACACCTCTTGCACCAGGGAAGACTGAATAAGCAGTCCCTTGGGCTACCTTTTTTGACTCTAAGGAAGAGACCCTGCAAGGCTGCATCTGGCTGAAAATCACAAGGGGCTGGGAAGTGATACCTGGAAAGTCAGTGAAAGAGGCCACAGTGCCTAGGCTCCAAAGCACCAGGTAAGGCTTTCGACAGTGCCCTGGAACGTGAAGGCACCCTCCACAGCGCTTTTTCCCCATGTCTGCTCTGTAGCAGAGAGCTCTGGAGACTAGGTCTGTTCTGACTGGGAAACTGAGGCCCTGGGAGCAGAGCCATTGTTCTGGCGTCTTCACAGCCAAACACCTCTTGCACCAGGGAAGACTGAATAAGCAGTCCCTTGGGCTACCTTTTTTGACTCTAAGGAAGAAGAGACCCTGCAAGGCTGCATCTGGCTGAAAATCACAAGGGGCTGGGAAGTGATACCTGGAAAGTCAGTGAAAGAGGCCACAGTGCCTAGGCTCCAAAGCCCAGGGTAGGGCTTCCCCAAGGCAGGGAACCTCAAGGAACCCTCCTCAGAGCTATTTCCCCATGTCTGCTCTGTAGCAGAGAGCTCTGGAGACTAGGTCTGTTCTGACTGGGAAACTGAGGCCCTGGGAGCAGAGCCATTGTTCTGGCGTCTTCACAGCCAAACACCTCTTGCACCAGGGAAGACTGAATAAGCAGTCCCTTGGGCTACCTTTTTTGACTCTAAGGAAGAGACCCTGCAAGGCTGCATCTGGCTGAAAATCACAAGGGGCTGGGAAGTGATACCTGGAAAGTCAGTGAAAGAGGCCACAGTGCCTAGGCTCCAAAGCCCAGGTAAGGCTTCGACAGTGCCCTGGAACGTGAAGGCACCCTCCTCAGCGCTTTTTCCCCATGTCTGCTCTGTAGCAGAGAGCTCTGGAGACTAGGTCTGTTCTGACTGGGAAACTGAGGCCCTGGGAGCAGAGCCATTGTTCTGGCGTCTTCACAGCCAAACACCTCTTGCACCAGGGAAGACTGAATAAGCAGTCCCTTGGGCTACCTTTTTTGACTCTAAGGAAGAGACCCTGCAAGGCTGCATCTGGCTGAAAATCACAAGGGGCTGGGAAGTGATACCTGGAAAGTCAGTGAAAGAGGCCACAGTGCCTAGGCTCCAGCCCAGGTAAGGCTTCGACAGTGGCAGGGAACGTGAAGGCACCCTCCTCAGAGCTATTTTCCCCATGTCTGCTCTGTAGCAGAGAGCTCTGGAGACTAGGTCTGTTCTGACTGGGAAACTGAGGCCCTGGGAGCAGAGCCATTGTTCTGGCGTCTTCACAGCCAAACACCTCTTGCACCAGGGAAGACTGAATAAGCAGTCCCTTGGGCTACCTTTTTTGACTCTAAGGAAGAGACCCTGCAAGGCTGCATCTGGCTGAAAATCACAAGGGGCTGGGAAGTGATACCTGGAAAGTCAGTGAAAGAGGCCACAGTGCCTAGGCTCCAAAGCCCAGGTAAGGCTTCGACAGTGCCATGGAACGTGAAGGCACCCTCCTCAGAGCTATTTCCCCATGTCTGCTCTGTAGCAGAGAGCTCTGGAGACTAGGTCTGTTCTGACTGGGAAAACTGAGGCCCTGGGAGCAGAGCCATTGTTCTGGCGTCTTCACAGCCAAACACCTCTTGCACCAGGGAAGACTGAATAAGCAGTCCCTTGGGCTACCTTTTTTGACTCTAAGGAAGAGACCCTGCAAGGCTGCATCTGGCTGAAAATCACAAGGGGCTGGGAAGTGATACCTGGAAAGTCAGTGAAAGAGGCCACAGTGCCTAGGCTCCAGCCCCGGGTAAGGCTTCCCCAAGGCCCTGGAGCCTCAAGGAACCCTCCTCAGAGCTATTTCCCCATGTCTGCTCTGTAGCAGAGAGCTCTGGAGACTAGGTCTGTTCTGACTGGGAAACTGAGGCCCTGGGAGCAGAGCCATTGTTCTGGCGTCTTCACAGCCAAACACCTCTTGCACCAGGGAAGACTGAATAAGCAGTCCCTTGGGCTACCTTTTTTGACTCTAAGGAAGAGACCCTGCAAGGCTGCATCTGGCTGAAAATCACAAGGGGCTGGGAAGTGATACCTGGAAAGTCAGTGAAAGAGGCCACAGTGCCTAGGCTCCAAAGCCCAGGTAAGGGCTTCGACAGTGCCCTGGAACGTGAAGGCACCCTCCACAGCGCTATTTTCCCCATGTCTGCTCTGTAGCAGAGAGCTCTGGAGACTAGGTCTGTTCTGACTGGGAAACTGAGGCCCTGGGAGCAGAGCCATTGTTCTGGCGTCTTCACAGCCAAACACCTCTTGCACCAGGGAAGACTGAATAAGCAGTCCCTTGGGCTACCTTTTTTGACTCTAAGGAAGAGACCCTGCAAGGCTGCATCTGGCTGAAAATCACAAGGGGCTGGGAAGTGATGATACCTGGAAAGTCAGTGAAAGAGGCCACAGTGCCTAGGCTCCAAAGCCCAGGTAAGGCTTCGACAGTGCCCTGGAACGTGAAGGCACCCTCCACAGCGCTTTTTCCCCATGTCTGCTCTGTAGCAGAGAGCTCTGGAGGACTAGGTCTGTTCTGACTGGGAAACTGAGGCCCTGGGAGCAGAGCCATTGTTCTGGCGTCTTCACAGCCAAACACCTCTTGCACCAGGGAAGAATGAATAAGCAGTCCCTTGGGCTACCTTTTTTTGACTCTAAGGAAGAGACCCTGCAAGGCTGCAATCTGGCTGAAAATCACAAGGGGCTGGGAAAGTGATACCTGGAAAGTCAGTGAAAGAGGCCACAGTGCCTAGGCTCCAAAGCCCAGGTAAGGGCTTCGACAGTGCCATGGAACGTGAAGCACACCCTCCACAGCGCTTTTTCCCCATGTCTGCTCTGTAGCAGAGAGCTCTGGAGACTAGGTCTGTTCTGACTGGGAAACTGAGGGCCCTGGGAGCAGAGCCATTGTTCTGGCGTCTTCACAGCCAAACAACCTCTTGCACCAGGGAAGACTGAATAAGCAGTCCCTGGGGCTACCTTTTTTGACTCTAAGGAAGAGACCCTGCAAGGCTGCATCTGGCTGAAAAATCACAAGGGGCCCTGGGAAGTGGATACCTGGAAAGTCAGTGAAAGAGGCCACAGTGCCTAGGCCCAAAGCCCCCTAAGGTTAAGGCTTCGACAGTGCCCTGGAACGTGAAGGCACCCTCCTCAGCAGCTATTTTTCCCCATGTCTGCTCTGTAGCAGAGAGCTCTGGATGACTAGGTTTGTTCTGACTGGGAAACTGAGGCCCTGGAAAGCAAGAGCCATTGTTCTGGGCGTTCCCCTTCACAGCTACAAACACCTCTTGCACCAGGGAAAAATGAATAAGCAGTCCCTTGGGCTACCTTTTACTGACTCTAAAGGAAGAGACCCTGCCTGCAAGGCTGCAGTATGGCTGAAAATCACAATGGGGCTGGGAAGTGATACCTGGAAAGTCAGTGAAAGAGGCCACAGTGCCTGTTCTGACTGGGAAACTGAGGCCCTGGGAGCAGAGCCATTGTTCTGGCGTCTTCACAGCCAAACACCTCTTGCACCAGGGAAGACTGAATAAGCAGTCCCTTGGGCTACCTTTTTTGACTCTAAGGAAGAGACCTGCAAGGCTGCATCTGGCTGAAAATCACAAGGGGCTGGGGAAGTGATACCTGGAAAGTCAGTGAAAGAGGCCACAGTGCCTAGGCTCCAAAGCCCAGGGTAAGGCTTCGACAGTGGCAGGGAACGTGAAGGAACCCTCCACAGAGCTTTTTCCCCATGTCTGCTCTGTAGCAGAGAGCTCTGGAGACTAGGTCTGTTCTGACTGGGAAACTGAGGCCCTGGGAGCAGAGCCATTGTTCTGGCGTCTTCACAGCCAAACACCTCTTGCACCAGGGAAGACTGAATAAGCAGTCCCTTGGGCTACCTTTTTTGACTCTAAGGAAGAGACCCTGCAAGGCTGCATCTGGCTGAAAATCACAAGGGGCTGGGAAGTGATACCTGGAAAGTCAGTGAAAGAGGCCACACAGTGCCTAGGCTCCAAAGCCCAGGTAAGGCTTCGACAGTGCCCTGGAACGTGAAGGCACCCTCCACAGCGCTTTTTCCCCATGTCTGCTCTGTAGCAGAGAGCTCTGGAGACTAGGTCTGTTCTGACTGGGAAACTGAGGCCCTGGGAGCAGAGAGCCATTGTTCTGGCGTCTTCACAGCCAAACACCTCTTGCACCAGGGAAGACTGAATAGCAGTCCCTTGGGCTACCTTTTTTGACTCTAAGGAAGAGACCCTGCAAGGCTGCATCTGGCTGAAAATCACAAGGGGCTGGGAAGTGATACCTGGAAAGTCAGTGAAAGAGGCCACAGTGCCTAGGCCCCAAACCCCAGGTAGGGCTTCCCAAGGCAGGGAGCCTCAAGGAACCCTCCTCAGAGCTATTTCCCCATGTCTGCTCTGTGTAGCAGAGAGCTCTGGAGACTAGGTCTGTTCTGACTGGGAAACTGAGGCCCCTGGGAGCAGAGCCATTGTTCTGGCGTCACACAGCCAAAACACCTCTTGCACCAGGGAAGACTGAATAAGCAGTCCCTTGGGCTACCTTTTTTGACTCTAAGGAAGAGACCCCCTGCAAGGCTGCATCTGGCTGAAAATCACAAGGGGCTGGGAAGTGATACCTGGAAAGTCAGTCAGTGAAAGAGGCCACAGTGCCTAGGCTCCAAAGCCCAGGTAAGGCTTCGACAGTGCCCTGGAACGTGAAGGCACCCTCCACAGCGCTTTTTCCCCATGTCTGCTCTGTAGCAGAGAGCTCTGGAGACTAGGTCTGTTCTGACTGGGAAAACTGAGGCCCTGGGAGCAGCAGAGCCATTGTTCTGGCGTCTTCACAGCCAAACACCTCTTGCACCAGGGAAGACTGAATAAGCAGTCCCTTGGGCTACCTTTTTTGACTCTAAGGAAGAGACCCTGCAAGGCTGCATCTGGCTGAAAATCACAAGGGGCTGGGAAGTGATACCTGGAAAGTCAGTGAAAGAGGCCACAGTGCCTAGGCTCAAAAGCCCAGGTAAGGCTTCGACAGTGCCCTGGAACGTGAAGGCACCCTCCACAGCGCTTTTTCCCCATGTCTGCTCTGTAGCAGAGAGCTCTGGAGACTAGGTCTGTTCTGACTGGGAAACTGAGGCCCTGGGAGCAGAGCCATTGTTCTGGCGTCTTCACAGCCAAACACCTCTTGCACCAGGGAAGACTGAATAAGCAGTCCCTTGGGCTACCTTTTTTGACTCTAAGGAAGAGACCCTGCAAGGCTGCATCTGGCTGAAAATCACAAGGGGCTGGGAAGTGATACCTGGAAAGTCAGTGAAAGAGGCCACAGTGCCTAGGCTCAAAAGCCCAGGTAAGGCTTCGACAGTGCCCTGGAACGTGAAGGCACCCTCCACAGCGCTTTTTCCCCATGTCTGCTCTGTAGCAGAGAGCTCTGGAGACTAGGTCTGTTCTGACTGGGAAACTGAGGCCCTGGGAGCAGAGCCATTGTTCTGGCGTCTTCACAGCCAAACACCTCTTGCACCAGGGAAGACTGAAATAAGCAGTCCCTTGGCTACCTTTTTTTGACTCTAAGGAAGAGACCCTGCAAGGCTGCATCTGGCTGAAAATCACAAGGGGCTGGGAAGTGATACCTGGAAAGTCAGTGAAAGAGGCCACAGTGCCTAGGCTCCAAAGCCCAGGTAAGGCTTCCCCAAGGCAGGGAACGTGAAGGCACCCTCCACAGAGCTATTTCCCCATGTCTGCTCTGTAGCAGAGAGCTCTGGAGACTAGGTCTGTTCTGACTGGGAAACTGAGGCCTGGGAGCAGAGCCATTGTTCTGGCGTCTTCACAGCCAAACACCTCTTGCACCAGGGAAGACTGAATAAGCAGTCCCTTGGGCTACCTTTTTTGACTCTAAGGAAGAGACCCTGCAAGGCTGCATCTGGCTGAAAATCACAAGGGGCTGGGAAGTGATACCTGGAAAGTCAGTGAAAGAGGCCACAGTGCCTAGGCCCCAGCACCCAGGTAAGGCTTCCCCAAGGCAGGGAGCCTCAAGGAACCCTCCTCAGAGCTTTTTCCCCATGTCTGCTCTGTAGCAGAGAGCTCTGGAGACTAGGTCTGTTCTGACTGGGAAACTGAGGCCCTGGGAGCAGAGCCATTGTTCTGGCGTCTTCACAGCCAAACACCTCTTGCACCAGGGAAGACTGAATAAGCAGTCCCTTGGGCTACCTTTTTTGACTCTAAGGAAGAGACCCTGCAAGGCTGCATCTGGCTGAAAATCACAAGGGGCTGGGAAGTGATACCTGGAAAGTCAGTGAAAGAGAGCCACAGTGCCTAGGAACCAGCACCCGGGTAGGGCTTCCCCAAGGCAGGGAGCCTCAAGGAACCCTCCTCAGAGCTATTTCCCCATGTCTGCTCTGTAGCAGAGAGCTCTGGAGACTAGGTCTGTTCTGACTGGGAAACTGAGGCCCTGGGAGCAGAGCCATTGTTCTGGCGTCTTCACAGCCAAACACCTCTTGCACCAGGGAAGACTGAATAAGCAGTCCCTTGGGCTACCTTTTTTGACTCTAAGGAAGAGACCCTGCAAGGCTGCATCTGGCTGAAAATCACAAGGGGCTGGGAAGTGATACCTGGAAAGTCAGTGAAAGAGGCCACAGTGCCTAGGCTCCAGCACCCGGGTAGGGCTTCCCCAGTGCAGGGAGCCTCAAGGACCCTCCTCAGAGCTATTTCCCCATGTCTGCTACAGCCAAACACCTCTTGCACCAGGGAAGACTGAATAAGCAGTCCCTTGGGCTACCTTTTTTGACTCTAAGGAAGAGACCCTGCAAGGCTGCATCTGGCTGAAAATCACAAGGGGCTGGGAGTGATACCTGGAAAGTCAGTGAAAGAGGCCACAGTGCCTAGGCTCCAAAGCCCAGGGTAAGGCTTCGACAGTGCCCTGGAACGTGAAGGCACCCTCCACAGCGCTTTTTCCCCATGTCTGCTCTGTAGCAGAGAGCTCTGGAGACTAGGTCTGTTCTGACTGGGAAACTGAGGCCCTGGGAGCAGAGCCATTGTTCTGGCGTCTTCACAGCCAAACACCTCTTGCACCAGGGAAGACTGAATAAGCAGTCCCTTGGGCTACCTTTTTTGACTCTAAGGAAGAGACCCTGCAAGGCTGCATCTGGCTGAAAATCACAAGGGGCTGGGAAGTGATACCTGGAAAGTCAGTGAAAGAGGCCACAGTGCCTAGGCTCCAAAGCCCAGGCAAGCCCAGATAAGGCTTCGACAGTAACCCTGGAACGTGAAGGCACCCTGCACAGCGCTTTTTCCCCATGTCTGCTCTGTAGCA
>JAGTYA010001244.1:0-12692 GCA_024291935.2 Okapia johnstoni | reverse complement strand
AACCTAAATGTCCATCAGAATGAATGGATAAGAAAGATTATGTGGTTATAGATTTGTGTAACCCAATTATATATGTGATAAAAACAAAGGGAATAATCCATCCAAAAAAAGAAAAATAATGATTTGAAACAACATGGACAAAATATGATCACTTTAAAGTGAAGTAATAGACAGACAAAATAATATATTAATGGGGAAATTTAAAAAAAATAAAAACAAAGAATTTATTTAAAAAACAGAAAGAGATATGACATGGAAAACGAACTCATATTTACCACGGTGATAGAAGGGGTGGGGGGAAGATAAATTATTTTGGGGTTAACATATTACATATGATATAAAAACGGGAAAACAACAACCCCCTACTTATAGAGAGGGAACTTTATTCAATCTGTAAACAATGTGTATGAAAATTGGTGCCTTCATGGATTACAGCTTGCATGGTGTGGTGCAAAACTAATGAAGCATGACCCTGTGTCGGGTCCCCAAAGAGGGAAGGGTCACAGTGAAAAAGTTTGAAAAAATGTGGCCCCAGGGGAGGGGGATATGGCAAACCATTAACTCAAGAACCCCCATGAACAGTATGAAAAGGGCAAAAAATATTGCACCAAGATGAGCCCCCCACCAGAAGGTTTCAAACACTATGGGGAAGAGTGGGGGGCAATTATAACACTCAGAAAGAATAAAGCAGCGGGTAAGGGGAAACAAGTCAGTTGTGGTGTATTGGTGATACAGTAATTTTTACCCCGTAAAGAACAACATGCACAGGAACCTGGAAAATTAGGGATGAATCAAGGTAAATTGGACATGGAAGCAGGGATGGGAAGAGTGAAAATCGACATTTAGGAAAAACATGAATAAAATGGGTGGGAATAGGGAAAAATTTAAATTTAGATAGCATAATCTATACTATGGGCAAGAATCCTTTGAAGAAAAGGAGTATTTTCATCGTCAACAGAATTGAAATGCAGTATTGGGTGAACCCCTTTTTAAATGAAGAGGGACCTAGTCATTTCCAAAGGGAATATTCACCTCCAGAAACCAAGTCTATGCCCCCAACCCCTGATGCCCAAAAAGTTGAAGTTGACCCGTTTTATGAAGCCTACAAAATCTTCTAAAATTAACCAAAAAGATGAAAGATGTTCTTTTCGGGAAGGCAGAAGTGGGAAGTCAACAGATCTCAAACATAACAGTCAATTTTTGGTTTTGGGAGTAAAAAATGAAGCAGGGAAAAGGGCTAACAGAGTTTTGTTAAGAAAAACATGCTGGGTTAACAGCAACCCCCCTTTTAAAACCCAAAAGGATGTCTCTTCACATGGACATCACCAGATAGAAAACAATAAAAACAGACAAATTTAAAGTTTTTTTTTGGCAGCCAAAGATGGAGAAGCTTTTATACGTCATTTAAAAAAGCCCCGGGAGTGGCTGTAGCTCAGATAAAATTTTCAGGTTTTAAAAAGAAGAAGGGTTGGGGAAAACCACCAGGCCTTCGGGGTATAAACCAAATAAAATCCCTTATAATGTTTAAAAAGGGAAAGGTGATGAATAGATTAAAGGGGAAATTAGATCTGGTAGGGGACAGTGACTGAAAAAACAATGGGAAAAGGGGTTTTCAGGGGGTGGACCAAAACTACCCCAAACAAAAAAAATGCAAAAGGCAGGGGGTTGCTCAGGGGGCCTTAAAATGACGGGGGAAAAAGAAAAAGGAAGCAAAAAGCAGGGGGGGAAGGGGAAAAATACCCAAATAAATGCAGAGTTACAGAAAAACGGGAAAAAGGAAAGGGAAAGAAGGCTCCAAATGAACAATGCAAAAAAAACGGGGAAAAAACAATAGAAGGGAAAAAACTAATATATCAAGAAAATCCCTTCTTTCTTTTTAAGAAAAAGAATATATAAAAGGGAACATTTCATGCCAAGATGGGCACAAAAAGGACAGAAATGGCTTTGGACCTAA
The DNA here is from genome assembly GCA_024291935.2 of Okapia johnstoni. NCBI lineage: Eukaryota > Metazoa > Chordata > Mammalia > Artiodactyla > Giraffidae > Okapia > Okapia johnstoni. The sequence continues at coordinate 10,738 of JAGTYA010001244.1, read as the reverse complement.
CAGAAACAAAAGATTTTAAAGAAAAAAGTGGGGGAAATTAAACAGAAAAAAAATTTATACAAAAAAGTTTTCAGACCCAGAAAAACCACAATGGTGTGATCACCACCCCAGAGTTTAAAAATTTTTGGGAGTGTAAAGGGTCAAGCGGGCCTTTAGGAAGCATCACAAAAAACAAAGCTAATGGAGGTGGGGAATTTCCCACCTGAGTTTTTTTAAAATCCTAAAAAGATGATGCTGATAAGTGTGCTTTTCAATATGAGAAAATTTGGGGGAAAAATTTCAGCAGTGGCCACAGGCGGGAAAAGGCCCCATTTTTCATTCCAATCCCAAAGAAAGGCAGTGCCACATAATTTTCAAGCTACCACACAATTGGATTCATTTCACATGTAGCAAATTTAATGCTAAAAATTTTCTCCAAGTCAATTTTCAACATAAAATAAACCCGGGGAGAAATTTTCCAGATTTTCCCAAGCGGGGATTTAGAAAAGGCAAAAGGAACCGAGATCCAATTGTCAACATCCAATGGATCACAGAAAATTTAAAAAATTTTCCAGGAAAACATTGCTTTTGCTTCACTGGCTACACTAAACCCTTTAACTCTGTGGATCACAAAAAAACCCGGGTGGAAAATTTTTTAAAGAGATGAGAATACAAGACTCCCTTTTACTGACCCCTGAAAAACCCTATTTACACATCAAGAAAAACAGTTAGAACCACCAGGGAAAAAAAGGAGGGTTCCAAAAATGGGAAAGGAGTCGACAAGAGTGAAAGTTGCCCACCCTGTTTAAATTTAATTTTATATGTGAAGTACACGGGATATAAAACGGGCTGGATGAATCAAAGCTGGAATCAAGTTTTTCCGGGGAAAATTCAAAAACCCCTCAGTTATGCAGATGAACCCCCTTTTAAGGCAATGACCCCAAACTTTTAATGGCAAAAAACAAAGAGGAATTAAAAAAGCCCCCTATAGGGGTGAAAGGGGACAGTGAAAAAGGGACTTAAAACTCTACATTCAAAAAACTAAGATCAAGGGGCACCCAAAGCCCCAAATCACTTCATGGCAAACAGAAGCAAAAAAAACTGGAAACAGTGCCCAGTTTTTAAATTTTCGGGGGTTTCCCAATCACTGGGGACAGAAACTGAACCCAACAAAAATTCAAAGACGCTGCCCCTTTGGGAAAGGGAAAAAGCTATGAAAAAATCAACACAGTGTTTTAAAAAAAATAAAAAACATCACTTGCTGAAAAGGGACTGTCTAGTAAAAGATAGGGTTTTTTTTAAAGTAGTTAAAGGGTAGGGAAAGGGGAGAGTTGGACCATAAAAAAGGTTTTGAGCACCAAAAGAACTGATACTTTTAACTTGTGGGGCTGGAAAAAACTTTTTGAGAGTCCTTGGACAGCAAGGGGGAATCAAACCGTCAACCCTAAAAGGATACCAACCCGGGAATATTCCTTTGAAGGATTTGATGCTAAAGCTAAAACCTTCCAAAAATCGGGGCCACCTGATGTGAAGAGCGGGAACCCCCTGGAAAGCCCCTGATGGGGGGAAAGATTGAAGGAAAAAGGGGGAAGGGGAGGGGCCCAGAGGATAAAAAGGTTTTAGTTTACTTTTAATGACTCAATGGACATGAGTTTAAGCAAACTCGCGAGACAGTGGAAGACAAAGGACCCGGGCTTGCTGCAGTCCAGGGGTTTTGCAAAGAATCAGACTTTAAACTCAGCAATAAACACAAAAACCCAAAAAAACAGGGGGTACCATATTTTTTAAAATAAATTTTTCTTGGATAAATGCCCGGGAGTGGATTGCTGGATCATATATTTACAAACTCTGTTTTTAGTTTTTTGGGGGGCCTCCAACGGGTTCTCCACATTTGGCTGAAAGCTTTTCATATTCCCCACCAAAGCTTTAAAAGGGGTTTTTTTCTCCACCCCTTCTCCAGCTTTTTATTTTTTGTAGATATTTTTTTTTGACAGTCTTTCCCTGCTGGTGTGAAATGATACCCTCATTGCAGTTTATCTGCTTTTCCCTAATAACTGGGGCATTTTGGGAACCCATTTTTTCATGTGCCTGAAGGCCATGGGTATTTTGTTTTTTGAAGAAATTTATTTGGGTTTCCTTCTGCCTATTTCTGTTTGGGTTTCCCCTTTTTGATATCAAGCTGATGAGCTCTTCTTAATTTTAAAAAATTAACCCCTTATTGGTATTTTTTCAGTTTTTAAAGAAACTTCTAAATTAGATATCAAAGGCCCTTTTTAATAAAAAATATATAATAAAATTGAATCATTTTATTTACTTTTAAAAACTAAAAACAACACTGAAAATAAACTATACAAAAAAAAAATTTTTTTAAAAAAAGGTCCTCTAGTAATATCAAACCCAAATCCTTTGGTTTTAAACAGATGAGACAACGGGTTTAGAGGTTTTAAACCTTCTGCAAATTACTGTCAAAATCAGGGGCCCGAAATTAGATTGCTTACACTATGCAATTTCTAAGAAACCTTTTAATACCAGGAAGACTTAAGTATCTCCCGTTTTTAAAAAGAAACAGATTTTTCCCCAATTTTTGAAAATTTATAAATGTTTTAACCCTTTTAAATGTATTGAATACATAATGAATAAAATTTTAAAATATAAAAAAACCCAAAAGGAAAACTCCAAGTACTCGCACCGAAAAATTTAAAGAAATGCTAATCCACCCTAAAAGGTCTCCCTAATAAACATTCCCCCAACACCCAACCCGTTCAAAGATAATTTAATTTTCCCGTTTGTGGGTTTTCTTATTTCTTTGTTTTTCTTTATAGTTTTATAGGTTTTGCCTTTGGGCCCCAGTGCTCACACCTAAATGGCTTTCTGTTATTTTCCCCAATATCCTACTTTTACCCAAAAAACCCTATTTAATCATTGCAAAAGAAGACTGGGTTTTAAAAGTTTTGAATACCAGGAGGGGAGGATCATTTTTGTACATTTTGAAAGCTAACCCCACACTATGGTTATCATGTTTTCACCCCCCAGGAGGAAACAAAAAAAAGAGAAGCATATCCCAAAGTTCTATCTTAAAACCCAACAAACCAGAAAATTTTTTAGAAATTTTTTTAGTTTTTTTTTAAAAAAATTTAGGAAAATCAAAAAAAAGAGTGATATTTTAAGATGCCCTCTCATAGTTACAAAATTAAAGTAAATTTTTAAATTAAAATTTTTCATGTTAATTTCCCCCTTGTTTCCTTTTTTCAGAAAAAAAAAGAATTTAAAAAAAAACCACACATAAAGAGTGACATTAAACAGATAAAATTAAGACATATTTTTAGGTTAACTCCCTTTCCCCCCCAAAAATTGGGGAATTAAGGCTTTGTAAGCTGTTAAAAAGGGGGGAAAAAACTATAAAAAGAAAATTTTTTAAACTCAAAAATATTTTGGAAAACACTAATTTTTCCTTCCCCCTTAAAACGCCATTTTAAAATCCTGTTAATTTTTTGTAGTTTGGAAAAATTTAAAGGTTTCCTAATCCTACACGTTGTTCTACAATACTGTATTTTAAATTTTAAAATGTTGCAACCTTTAAAAAAATTGCCCTTTTGATAGTAAACCCAAAAAATTCCCCTGCCCCTCCCTGAAAAAGAATTTTGTAAAGACTCTCATGTTGAATGCAGACATGGGCCCAAAGGGGACCCTTTCCAGGAAATGTAAAACTTTAAAAAAACCCGAGCATGGTTAGCCATGGGGTTTTTTTTGCTTCTGTTAAATTTCAGAAGCATATGCGGGGAAGAAGTTCCATCAGTCCAAATCTGATGGAGTCCCGAAACTACAAAGAAAAAAATCTCCTTACTAACCTTTAATGGTTTTGGAAACTTGAGTGGGGAAAACAAAATTTGGGTGCTTTAAGCTGCTGAGATTTCAGGTTTTTCACTGCAAAAAATCTAACCCCTTTTCATCATAAAAGCTTTTCCCAAATACACTTCCTCTCCAAATTTGGGGCTGATATCAAAAATTTAATTTTTATCTGGGTTGTCCGGGATGAGTGAAAGTTTTACCCGACGTTCTAAATTCTTTTTAAAAACTCACCCGAAATTTTTTTTTTTTGAAATGAAAAAAAAAAAGTTTTTGGGCCTTTTAAAAATTTGTGGTTTTAGCCCCTGAAAAGGGGTCCCCAAAAAACCTAAAGAAAAAAAATCTAACATACGCATGAGGGGAAAAAACCAAACTTCTGAAACCCCAAAAAATCACAGTAAGTCTTAAATAGTGGACACGTACAAGCAACCAAAAGTTTTCCCGAAGGGAAGAGAAGAAAAAAATAAAAATGAAAAGAAAGCTTAGAATTTTAAAATTTTGTTAACTGAGAAAAAAAATCAGTGATAAACATTCAAAATAACCTTTTTGATGAAACAGCTACCTATGCTACACCTTAGCAACCCCCTTTCTTAACAATGAAAAAGGTTTTTTGGAAGGGGGGAACGTTCACCCGCAATGATCCCCTTTTATTGGGCGGGGGCTACAGGTTTGGGGAATAAAAAGAGTGGTAGCCACCTTTTAAATTGACTTTATTTTAAAATAAAATTAAAGGCAAAAAAAAAAAGCTTTTTACTTAGCAGCTGGGGGAGTAAAGAGATGGGAAAAACTGGGAAAAGGGGGGCTTTAACTGTATCATATGTTTTTACTTGAAAAAAAAAAAATGATAAACAGAAAAACAAAATCAACTCCCCAATTAGTCATGAGAGGAAAACTATATTTTATATCAAAAATTTATATTTCCATACACTAACCAAAAACTTTTACAAAGTGGGGAAAAGGGGGGGAAATTAAAATTTTAAAAGAAAGAAAGGGAAAAAAAAATAATCCCGGTTTTTTTAAACATGTTATTTGTTTACATACCCAAAAAAAAACGAGATGCATGGGGCTATCCATGAAAGGCCCATCTTCCTTTCTATAGTTTTTTATTTTTTTCCCCCAAATGTCTATAATGACCACATTTCCCTTTTGTAAGAAAAAAAAAAAAAACCCCATCTTGAAAAGGGAAAATGGTACCTATATCCAAAAATTTAAAAAAAGGGGGAAAATGATATAATCAAAAGCAAAATTGATTTTTTCCCCCCTGTGTCAAAAATTAGAAAGGGCAAAATAAAAGGTCAAATTAACAATGGGGATGCCCTTTAGGTTTCCCCAATGTTTTGTGGAACCCGAAGGGCAAAGCATAAAACAATTGGGTTTTTTAAAAACTTTATTGTGTTTCATGTTTTTAAAAAAAACACTGCCTTCATTTAAAAAATTTTTCTGAATTTAAAAAAAAAAAAAAATAAAAACATAATAATCCCGGAATTTAATTGAAACACTTTTTTAAAAAAAACTTAAAGAGGGAAAAAAAGACAAATAAGCGAACCCCCAAAAACATTAGACTTTTTAAAGATACTATTTCAGGGAAAGGGCTAGGGTCAATATTCTTGTGAGGGTAGGGTTTGGAGGTCTTGTGTCCTACACTTCTGCATCTCCACCTATGTCATATCAAAGAGATACTTAGGTAAACGGGATGCAAACGGAGCTCTTCTCCCTCCCCCTATTTTCCCGTTCTTTATCACATGGTCTTTAAAATCCAGGTACTCAAATGCACAGATATTTATATAACATACACTTAAATAACATGGAGATAATTAAGGTACACAAAACAAAAAAGAGTAGACACCGTTTAAGTTACCTACATTGGTCAGTCTATGAATGTAATGGCTAGTGTTCTATGTTAAACAGTTGCACATTACTAAAATACTACACAAATCATGCTTTTGGTCCAGAAATGTAATTCATTTTCTGTTTATCCCTCTTCCTGTTGAGTCTTTTAAAGGCTAAATTTAAGTAGTTGAAGGAAGACAAAAAATTCACGAGATAACTTAAGAACAAATGCACAATAAGTTTACAAATATAAATATGCAGGCAAAATCATCATATGAAATGTGATATTTTATACTTTCTTAATGAACACATTAGTAAAAACTATTCCTCTATACTTGAAATCGCAGTTAATATTTAAATTACAGCAAAGTCTCCACTTTATAAATCAGTACTAGAAAAAAAAAATTACTTATTATTAATATTAGAACATATGTTAAGATTTTCAAAAGCAACTGTCCTTCCTCAGACATTGTACTCCCCCAAAACAATTACTTAGGACTTCCTTGGGTTTCACAGCAGATAAGAATCTGTCTGCCAACTCAGGACACATGGTTCAATTTCTGATCTGGGAAGATTCCCCATTGCCACACAGCAGCTAAGCCTGTGCACCACAACTGTGAGCTGGAGCACCCAAGGCCCTGTTCCACGACGAAAGAAGCCATCACAATGAGATGCCTGTGCACTGCAACTAGGGAGTAGTCCCCACTCACAACCCGAGAAAGCCTGTGCACAACAGTGAAGACCAGCATAGCCAAAAATAAACAACAACAAAACTACTGAAAACTTCTAACCACACTTTTAATTTTACTTGTTTATAGCTTTTTGCTATGCCTTTGCCTAAAATGCCCTATATCTCTTCCACTTACAACCTGTATTGGGTGGCCACAAAGGTTTTTTTGTGTGTGTGTGGTTTTTCCATAAAAAACCTAAAGGAAAACCTAAAGGAACCTAAAGGAACTTTTGGCCTACCCAGTATTTGTTCCTCAAAAATCTTGCTCGGGTTTGCGAGCATCTCTAAAATGCTTCTTCTAACCTGCTGTTTAGTCATTTCATCCTCTGAAAATATTTCTGTATTTTTATATTTACTTTTATTACTGGATAGATTTAATTAAAATTATGTTTACTATTGTGCCCAGCTCTTTATAATCCTGATTTCAAAATCCTGAAAGGCAAGGGCCTCTTCTTTCCATCCCAACAAAAACCACAGGACCTGGCACACAAAAGATATGTTTATTGAAGGTTGGTTTTTTAACAAATATTTATATTCCCCAAGTACACAGCTATCTACATTTTTCAAAGACCGCTCTAAACAGAATGGAGCAAAATGCAAAGTGCACTAGAGATAATCCCCAATTCCCCAAAAAGCAAAAGTGAGTTAATAGTGGTTATTAGCAGTTCAAAGTTGCTCATTGTTGAGTGCCATTCCACTAACTCATCATCACCACAACTAATTTTGTTTAGAAGGTATATTTTGTTTAGGAAACAGAACTGGTTTAAAAGCATTAAATTTAAAAGAACTAGAATATATCAGGAGCTTAAGTAGTAAGTTTTTTAAAAAGAATAGCCTAAACTGCAAGTAGCAGGTTTTATAAATGGCTGGCCTCTTGGGTCCTCTACCAAGTTCTGAGAAAAAGTACCCCTATGATATCATTCTTCTCGATTATGATCGTTCTAGGGTCAATAAAGATGGTAGCAGTAGCCATCTCTCAGTTCAGGGAAACCATAATTATGGCACTTCAAAACTGATATAAGATAAGCTCCTCAATCAAGAACAACCAAATATACCCCTTTTTATAAAAAACGACAGTGATCTTCCACTAACGTAAATCAAACCAGTAAGCCTGTTAAAAAAAAGAAATGAATACAGTGTGGTCTCACTGAAAAGTAGCTTAGATTTTAAAAAAACAAAAGCCATAAAATGAAATGGCACTGAGTATGAGTGACTTAATATCTGGTGAAAATTTTTTTATTTTTATTTTTTCACGTTCTTTTTTCTCAAATAACACAACTACACAATATCTTTCACTTTGGGTTGATAAAAAAGGGTTCACAACCAGTAAGTCCGGAACATACCCAAACTTTGCTCTTAATGAACTTAACACAAACAAACATTTTTTTCTTCATAGTTCATACTGTCTCCCATCTTTTAACCTGCAGCCTCTAATTTCTGTGGATTGAAAAACCTAAGCAAAAAGTACAAGCAGGTACTGAGTGAGGAACTAAGGGATTCTCCCATGAATAAAGCACACGTATTTTAAATTAGCCCAAAGATCTCTTCCTGTCAACTTCTGATTCTTCACTCTATAGAGTGAAGCCACCTGATTGATATCTTACAGCTAATTTTTGTTGTTACCAAGTATGACATCATCTTCTGTTCATCAGGATCTGACTAATGCGAGCTTATGTGTTATGAACTTATTGAGAAAAAAAAATCTCTATTTCTACAGATTACAGACTTTTTAATTTTTAATTGCCACGAAGTTTAATATTCTTACAGCGGGCAAGTCAAATTTATTAAACTGACGATTCAGGTTACACTTACAAGCACGTTTAACTATGTAAAGAAGCAGACAACAGTGAAAAGTGTAGAGAATATTTCACGGGCTGTTCAGTAGAGGAAAGACGTTTTTTTCTAATTATGCTTCTAATGAAAGCCATAGCACTTACTCAATTGGAGACTCTAGCTAAAGTTAAAAATTAAAAATCTAAAAGAAGGTGGAAGAAAAGACAATTTAATGCATTTTTATTACGTTCAATATCGACCAAGATCCCTAAGTGTTAGAGATGACAAAATTTCTGGAAGACTACTTATTACAAACAGTAACTGCAAAAAAAAAAAATTCAAAACCCTTCTCTATTTTTAAAAAGCTAGCGGGAGGAGGAGGAGCACTTTATTCAAGAAGTAATTCACTTTACCTCATGCATGAACGAAAGCCAATTTTTACCCCTAGGCTGTTAACCCATGCTCCCAAACTTACTCGCGCAAAGTACATACGAAAAGAAACAGGGCTGGGAGAGACCGAACTCTGGCAAAAAAAGCGGTTTCAAAACCCGCAAAGGAGAAAAACAGCGAGTCGGCTCGTTGCTCCAGAAATTTCCGAGCGCCTGGCTTCCCGGGAGGGAGCGCGATGCCGCGGCGGAGAGGGGGCGGCGGCACCTGTCACTCGGCGGGCCCCCCGACGGCGGTCGCCCCTGGCCCGGCCCCCGCGGGTCTCGGGAAGCGCAGGCACCGCCGGTGTGCCCGGGCCTGGGGTCGGCGCGGGTCTCTCTCCGCCGCCCCCGACTGGGCGCCGAGGGCCTTTCCCCAGGAGCGGCCCTCCCCGCGCACTCTGCCCAGTGGCTCTGGCCAGCGGGGCCCGTCGCCTTCAGGCCAAGTCCCCAACTGCCGAGCCCGGCCGGGCCGCCACCACTGCCTCAGGGGCGCTGGAGCTGACCCTCCGGAGGCGGCCCGCCCTCCGCGTACCCCTCCCACCCCGCCCCCTCGCCCGCTCCCGCCCCCCTTCCCGCCCCCCCCTTCCCCCCCCGGCGCGCCGCCCCGCGGGCCCCGCCCCCGCCCCCGCCTCCCCCGGCCGGCCTCGCGCCCGGGGGCAGGGGCGCGCTCGCACCGGGCAGGGGTCGCGCGGCGGCCCCGCGAGCGGGCGCCGAGCACTAACGGGCCCCGGGGCGTCGGGCCGGACGGACCACGGCGGGGAGCGCGGCTGCGGGCCGCGGTGAGGGGCGGAGAGAGCGCGGCCGTGAGCCGAGGGCGGGAGGGAAAGTCCCGGCTGAGGGGCGGCGTGAGAGCCGAGGGCGGAGCGGGGGAGGGGCCTGGCGCCCGCCGCCGCGCGCTGGGGTTTGGTTTATTTTTCTCGGTTGGTTGCGGCGGTGGCGCGTGGGTAGAGGTTCGCCGGTGACGTGAGCGCCCAGAGTTGGGGGAAAGGACCAGAACCACCTGCTGGAGAAGGGGAGTGCTACGGGGGCCGGGCAGGGTCCAAACGTCTCACGTAGGCGGCGGCGCCGCGGTCCTCTGGGTTACCGGGAAGGGGAGAGCTTTCCCGGAGTGGGTGGGAGAAGGGAGGTCTCCCGAGAGAGTAAGACTCCAGGCCATTCCCCGCAGGTCGGCGGCTTCACCTGCATCGCGGAGAACAGAGAGCCCTGCCGTGGAAAGAGGCCCGGGGAACATGGGGCCGAATTCCTAGCCTTTTGGGGGCCCGACCTCCGGTCCGTTAAGTAGGGATGGTCCTGCAAACAAGATTTGAAAAAAAAGGCTGCATCAGCTCTCTGCAAGGAAAATAACGAACATCGATTAGTTCTCTCTAGAGTTATCTCCTTAGTGTTGCATCAAGTAGTAGGATTCCCGTTGTCCAAGCCAAGTTAAGCGACTTAGCCAGTCTCACGTCTGACAAATGGCAGAGCCGCAACCCACTGTCCAGACTTCGGATTCTCTGCTGTTTATCGTTGCATCAGGTTATCTTCCTAAATCACTTTGATTCAACTAATAGTAGACGCTCCCATAGGTAAGACGCTCCAGGGTTACGAGGGAAGTTGAAGATGTTATCGTTGCCTTCAGATAAGGGATAAAACAGTTATGCTGCTACTGTGCTGAGTCGCTTCAGTCGTGTCCGACTCTGCGCGACCTCATAGATGGCAACCCACCAGGCTCCCCCGTCCCTGGGATTCTCCAGGCTAGAGTGGTTGCCATTTCCTTCCCCAATGCATGGAAGTGAAAAGTGAAAGTGAAGCTGCTCAGTCGTGTCCGACTCTTAGCGACCCATGGACTGCAGTCTACCAGGCTCCTCCGTCCATGGGATTTTCCAGGCAAGAGTCCTGGAGTGAGGTGCCATTGCCTTCTCCAAAACAGTTATAATAAAAGATAAATCATGATAGGTGCCACGTGAAAAAATGCAGAGTACTGCAGAATATCAGGGAACTGCTCAGACCTGTCTGGGGAATGAGGAAAGAAAGGCAGTAAGGAGGAGAAGGCATTTGGGATTGACCTTGAAGGAGACAGGGATGGTTTTACAACAAGAAGAGATAAAGTGAGAACACAAAAAGGTTTAATCAGTGAAAATCCTGTTTAAGGAAAAGCAAAAGGTAAACTTAG
>JAGTYA010001243.1:0-12693 GCA_024291935.2 Okapia johnstoni | reverse complement strand
CAGCAGATGCGCCTTGCAGGGTCTCTTCCTTAGAGTCAAAAAAAGGTAGCCCCAAGGGACATGCTTATTCAGTCTTCCGGTGCAAGAGGTGTTTGGGCTGTGAAGACGCCAGAACTCAATGGTCTCTGCTCCCAGGGCCTCTGTTTCCCAGTTCCAGAACAGACCTAGTCTCACAGAGCTCTCTGCTACAGAGCAGACGATGGGGAAAAAGCGCTGTGGAGGGTGCCTTCAGTTCCAGGGCACTGTCGAAGCCTTACCTGGGATTGGGAGCCTTGAGGCACTGTGGCCTCTTTCACTGGCTTTCCTTGGTATCATTTCCAGGTGATTTTAGCTTAGTTCAGTTGTTACCTGGTGCAAGAGGTGTTTGGCTGTGAAGACGCCAGAACAATGGCTCTGCTCCCAGGGCCTCCAGTTTCCCAGTCAGAACAGACCTAGTCTCCAGAGCTCTCTGCTACAGGGAGCAGACATGGGGAAATAGCTCTGAGGAGGGTTCCTTGAGGTTCCCTGCACACTGGGAAGCCCTACCCGGGTGCTGGGGCCTAGGCACTGTGGCCTTTTTCACTGACTTTCCAGGTATCACTTCCCATGGCCCCTTGTGATTTTTCAGCCAGATGCAGCCTTGCAGGGTCTCTTCCTTAGGAGTCAAAAAAGGTAGCCCAAGGGACTGCTTATTCAGTCTTCCCTGGTGCAAGAGGTGTTTGGCTGTGAAGACGCCAGAACAATGGCTCTGGGCTCCCAGGGCCTCAGTTTCCCAGTCAGAACAGACCTAGTCTCCAGAGCTCTCTGCTACAGAGCAGACATGGGGAAAAAGCTCTGTGGAGGGTGCCTTCACGTTCCAGGGCACTGTCGAAGCCTTACCTGGGCTGTGGAGCCTAGGCACTGTGGCCTCTTTCACTGACTTTCCAGGTATCACTTCCCAGCCCCTTGTGATTTTCAGCCAGATGCAGCCTTGCAGGGTCTCTTCCTTAGAGTCAAAAAAGGTAGCCCAAGGGACTGCTTATTCAGTCTTCCCTGGTGCAAGAGGTGTTTGGGCTGTGAAGACGCCAGAACAATGGCTCTGCTCCCAGGGCCTCAGTTTCCCCAGTCAGAAACAGACCTAGTCTCCAGAGCTCTCTGCTACAGAGCAGACTTGGGAAAAAGCTCTGAGGAGGGTGCCTTCACGTTCCAGGGCACTGTCGAAGCCCTTACCTGGGCTGCTGGAGCCTAGGCACTGTGGCCTCCTTTCACTGACTTTCCAGGTATCACTTCCCAGCCCCTTGTGATTTTCAGCCAGATGCAGCCTTGCAGGGTCTCTTCCTTAGAGTCAAAAAAAAAAAAAGGTAGCCCAAGGGACTGCTTAATCAGTCTTCCCTGGTGCAAGAGGTGTTTGGCTGTGAAGACGCCAGAACAATGGCTCTGCTCCCAGGGCCTCAGTTTCCCAGTCAGAACAGACCTAGTCTCCAGAGCTCTCTGCTACAGAGCAGACATGGGGAAAAAGCGGCTGTGGAGGGTGCCTTCACGTTCCAGGGCACTGTCGAAGCCCTTACCTGGGGGGGGCTTTGGAGCCTAGCACTGTGGCCTCTTTCACTGACTTTCCAGGTATCACTTCCCAGCCCCTTGTGATTTTCAGCCAGATGCAGCCTTGCAGGGTCTCTTCCTTAGAGTCAAAAAAGGTAGCCCAAGGGACTGCTTATTCAGTCTTCCCTGGTGCAAGAGGTGTTTGGCTGTGAAGACGCCAGAACAATGGCTCTGCTCCCAGGGCCTCAGTTTCCCAGTCAGAAACAGACCTAGTCTCCAGAGCTCTCTGCTACAGAGCAGACATGGGGAAAAAGCGCTGTGGAGGGTGCCTTCACGTTCCAGGCACTGACGAAGCCTTACCTGGGCTTTGGAGCCTAGGCACTGTGGCCTCTTTCACTGACTTTCCAGGTATCACTTCCCAGCCCCTTGCGATTTTCAGCCAGATGCAGCCTTGCAGGGTCTCTTCCTTAGAGTCAAAAAAGGTAGCCCAAGGGACTGCTTATTCAGTCTTCCCTGGTGCAAGAGGTGTTTGGCTGTGAAGACGCCAGAACAATGGCTCTGCTCCCAGGGCCTCAGTTTCCCAGTCAGAACAGACCTAGTCTCCAGAGCTCTCTGCTACAGAGCAGACATGGGGAAATAGCTCTGTGGAGGGTTCCTTGAGGCTCCTGCACTGGGAAGCCCTACCCTGGTGCTGGAGCCCTAGGCAACTGTGGCCTCTTTCACTGACTTTCCAGGTATCACTTCCCAGCCCCTTGTGATTTTCAGCCAGATGCAGCCTTGCAGGGTCTCTTCCTTAGAGTCAAAAAAGGTAGCCCAAGGGACTGCTTATTCAGTCTTCCCTGGTGCAAGAGGTGTTTGGCTGTGAAGACGCCAGAACAATGGCTCTGCTCCCAGGGCCTCAGTTTCCCAGTCAGAACAGACCTAGTCTCCAGAGCTCTCTGCTACAGAGCAGACATGGGGAAAAAGCGCTGTGGAGGGTGCCTTCACGTTCCAAGGGGCACTGTCGAAGCCTTACCTGGGCTTTGGAGCCTAGGCACTGTGGCCTCTTTCACTGACTTTCCAGGTATCACTTCCCAGCCCCTTGTGATTTTCAGCCAGATGCAGCCTTGCAGGGTCTCTTCCTTAGAGTCAAAAAAGGTAGCCCAAGGGACTGCTTATTCAGTCTTCCCTGGTGCAAGAGGTGTTTGGCTGTGAAGACGCCAGAACAATGGCTCTGCTCCCAGGGCCTCAGTTTCCCAGTCAGAACAGACCTAGTCTCCAGAGCTCTCTGCTACAGAGAGCAGACATGGGGAAAAAGCGCTGTGGAGGGTGCCTTCACGTTCCAGGGCACTGTCGAAGCCTTACCTGGGCTTTGGAGCCTAGGCACTGTGGCCTCTTTCACTGACTTTCCAGGTATCACTTCCCAGCCCCTTGTGATTTTCAGCCAGATGCAGCCTTGCAGGGTCTCTTCCTTAGAGTCAAAAAAGGTAGCCCAAGGGACTGCTTATTCAGTCTTCCCTGGTGCAAGAGGTGTTTGGCTGTGAAGACGCCAGAACAATGGCTCTGCTCCCAGGGCCTCAGTTTCCCAGTCAGAACAGACCTAGTCTCCAGAGCTCTCTGCTACAGAGCAGACATGGGGAAAAAGCGCTGTGGAGGGTGCCTTCACGTTCCAGGGCACTGTCGAAGCCTTACCTGGGCTTTGGAGCCTAGGCACTGTGGCCTCTTTCACTGACTTTCCAGGTATCACTTCCCAGCCCCTTGTGATTTTCAGCCAGATGCAGCCTTGCAGGGTCTCTTCCTTAGAGTCAAAAAAGGTAGCCCAAGGGACTGCTTATTCAGTCTTCCCTGGTGCAAGAGGTGTTTGGCTGTGAAGACGCCAGAACAATGGCTCTGCTCCCAGGGCCTCAGTTTCCCAGTCAGAACAGACCTAGTCTCCAGAGCTCTCTGCTACAGAGCAGACATGGGGAAAAAGCTCTGAGGAGGGTGCCTTCACGTTCCAGGGCTTGTCGAAGCCTTACCTGGGCTTTGGAGCCTAGGCACTGTGGCCTCTTTCACTGACTTTCCAGGTATCACTTCCCAGCCCCTTGTGATTTTCAGCCAGATGCAGCCTTGCAGGGTCTCTTCCTTAGAGTCAAAAAAGGTAGCCCAAGGGACTGCTTATTCAGTCTTCCCTGGTGCAAGAGGTGTTTGGCTGTGAAGACGCCAGAACAATGGCTCTGCTCCCAGGGCCTCAGTTTCCCAGTCAGAACAGACCTAGTCTCCAGAGCTCTCTGCTACAGAGCAGACATGGGGAAAAAGCGCTGTGGAGGGTGCCTTCACGTTCCAGGGCACTGTCGAAGCCCTTACCTGGGCTTTGGAGCCTAGGCACTGTGGCCTCTTTCACTGACTTTCCAGGTATCACTTCCCAGCCCCTTGTGATTTTCAGCCAGATGCAGCCTTGCAGGGTCTCTTCCTTAGAGTCAAAAAAGGTAGCCCAAGGGACTGCTTATTCAGTCTTCCCTGGTGCAAGAGGTGTTTGGCTGTGAAGACGCCAGAACAATGGCTCTGCTCCCAGGGCCTCAGTTTCCCAGTCAGAACAGACCTAGTCTCCAGAGCTCTCTGCTACAGAGCAGCAGACATGGGGAAATAGCTCTGTGGAGGGTTCCTTGACGTTCCAGGGCACTGGGGAAGCCTTACCTGGGCTTTGGAGCCTAGGCACTGTGGCCTCTTTCACTGACTTTCCAGGTATCACTTCCCAGCCCCTTGTGATTTTCAGCCAGATGCAGCCTTGCAGGGTCTCTTCCTTAGAGTCAAAAAAGGTAGCCCAAGGGACTGCTTATTCAGTCTTCCCTGGTGCAAGAGGTGTTTGGCTGTGAAGACGCCAGAACAATGGCTCTGCTCCCAGGGCCTCAGTTTCCCAGTCAGAACAGACCTAGTCTCCAGAGCTCTCTGCTACAGAGCAGACATGGGGAAAAAGCGCTGTGGAGGGTGCCTTCACGTTCCAGGGCTTGGGGAAGCCTTACCTGGGCTTTGGAGCCTAGGCACTGTGGCCTCTTTCACTGACTTTCCAGGTATCACTTCCCAGCCCCTTGTGATTTTCAGCCAGATGCAGCCTTGCAGGGTCTCTTCCTTAGAGTCAAAAAAGGTAGCCCAAGGGACTGCTTATTCAGTCTTCCCTGGTGCAAGAGGTGTTTGGCTGTGAAGACGCCAGAACAATGGCTCTGCTCCCAGGGCCTCAGTTTCCCAGTCAGAACAGACCTAGTCTCCAGAGCTCTCTGCTACAGAGCAGACATGGGGAAAAAGCGCTGTGGAGGGTGCCTTCACGTTCCAGGGCACTGTCGAAGCCTTACCTGGGCTTTGGAGCCTAGGCACTGTGGCCTCTTTCACTGACTTTCCAGGTATCACTTCCCAGCCCCTTGTGATTTTCAGCCAGATGCAGCCTTGCAGGGTCTCTTCCTTAGAGTCAAAAAAGGTAGCCCAAGGGACTGCTTATTCAGTCTTCCCTGGTGCAAGAGGTGTTTGGCTGTGAAGACGCCAGAACAATGGCTCTGCTCCCAGGGCCTCAGTTTCCCAGTCAGAACAGACCTAGTCTCCAGAGCTCTCTGCTACAGAGCAGACATGGGGAAAAAGCGCTGTGGAGGGTGCCTTCACGTTCCAGGGCACTGTCGAAGCCTTACCTGGGCTTTGGAGCCTAGGCACTGTGGCCTCTTTCACTGACTTTCCAGGTATCACTTCCCAGCCCCTTGTGATTTTCAGCCAGATGCAGCCTTGCAGGGTCTCTTCCTTAGAGTCAAAAAAGGTAGCCCAAGGGACTGCTTATTCAGTCTTCCCTGGTGCAAGAGGTGTTTGGCTGTGAAGACGCCAGAACAATGGCTCTGCTCCCAGGGCCTCAGTTTCCCAGTCAGAACAGACCTAGTCTCCAGAGCTCTCTGCTACAGAGCAGACATGGGGAAATAGCGCTGTGGAGGGTTCCTTCACGTTCCCTGCCTTGTCGAAGCCTTACCTGTGCTTTGGAGCCTAGGCACTGTGGCCTCTTTCACTGACTTTCCAGGTATCACTTCCCAGCCCCTTGTGATTTTCAGCCAGATGCAGCCTTGCAGGGTCTCTTCCTTAGAGTCAAAAAAGGTAGCCCAAGGGACTGCTTATTCAGTCTTCCCTGGTGCAAGAGGTGTTTGGCTGTGAAGACGCCAGAACAATGGCTCTGCTCCCAGGGCCTCAGTTTCCCAGTCAGAACAGACCTAGTCTCCAGAGCTCTCTGCTACAGAGCAGACATGGGGAAAAAGCGCTCTGGAGGGTGCCTTCACGTTCCAGGGCACTGTCGAAGCCTTACCTGGGCTTTGGAGCCTAGGCACTGTGGCCTCTTTCACTGACTTTCCAGGTATCACTTCCCAGCCCCTTGTGATTTTCAGCCAGATGCAGCCTTGCAGGGTCTCTTCCTTAGAGTCAAAAAAGGTAGCCCAAGGGACTGCTTATTCAGTCTTCCCTGGTGCAAGAGGTGTTTGGCTGTGAAGACGCCAGAACAATGGCTCTGCTCCCAGGGCCTCAGTTTCCCAGTCAGAACAGACCTAGTCTCCAGAGCTCTCTGCTACAGAGCAGACATGGGGAAAAAGCGCTGTGGAGGGTGCCTTCACGTTCCAGGGCACTGTCGAAGCCTTACCTGGGCTTTGGAGCCTAGGCACTGTGGCCTCTTTCACTGACTTTCCAGGTATCACTTCCCAGCCCCTTGTGATTTTCAGCCAGATGCAGCCTTGCAGGGTCTCTTCCTTAGAGTCAAAAAAGGTAGCCCAAGGGACTGCTTATTCAGTCTTCCCTGGTGCAAGAGGTGTTTGGCTGTGAAGACGCCAGAAAAATGGCTCTGCTCCCAGGGCCTCAGTTTCCCAGTCAGAACAGACCCTAGTCTCCAGAGCTCTCTGCTACAGAGCAGACATGGGGAAATAGCTCTGAGGAGGGTTCCTTGAGGCTTCCTGGCACTGGGGAAGCCCTACCCGGGCTTTGGAGCCTAGGCACTGTGGCCTCTTTCACTGACTTTCCAGGTATCACTTCCCAGCCCCTTGTGATTTTCAGCCAGATGCAGCCTTGCAGGGTCTCTTCCTTAGAGTCAAAAAAGGTAGCCCAAGGGACTGCTTATTCAGTCTTCCCTGGTGCAAGAGGTGTTTGGCTGTGAAGACGCCAGAACAATGGCTCTGCTCCCAGGGCCTCAGTTTCCCAGTCAGAACAGACCTAGTCTCCAGAGCTCTCTGCTACAGAGCAGACATGGGGAAATAGCTCTGTGGAGGGTGCCTTCACGTTCCCTGGGCACTGTCGAAGCCTTACCTGGGCTTTGGAGCCTAGGCACTGTGGCCTCTTTCACTGACTTTCCAGGTATCACTTCCCAGCCCCTTGTGATTTTCAGCCAGATGCAGCCTTGCAGGGTCTCTTCCTTAGAGTCAAAAAAGGTAGCCCAAGGGACTGCTTATTCAGTCTTCCCTGGTGCAAGAGGTGTTTGGCTGTGAAGACGCCAGAACAATGGCTCTGCTCCCAGGGCCTCAGTTTCCCAGTCAGAACAGACCTAGTCTCCAGAGCTCTCTGCTACAGAGCAGACATGGGGAAAAAGCTCTGTGGAGGGTGCCTTCACGTTCCCTGGGCACTGTCGAAGCCTTACCCGGGCTTTGGAGGCCTAGGCACTGTGGCCTCTTTCACTGACTTTCCAGGTATCACTTCCCAGCCCCTTGTGATTTTCAGCCAGATGCAGCCTTGCAGGGTCTCTTCCTTAGAGTCAAAAAAGGTAGCCCAAGGGACTGCTTTATTCAGTCTTCCCTGGTGCAAGAGGTGTTTGGCTGTGAAGACGCCAGAACAATGGCTCTGCTCCCAGGGCCTCAGTTTCCCAGTCAGAACAGACCTAGTCTCCAGAGCTCTCTGCTACAGAGCAGACATGGGGAAAAAGCTCTGTGGAGGGTGCCTTCACGTTCCAGGGCACTGTCAAAGCCTTACCTGGGCTTTGGAGCCTAGGCACTGTGGCCTCTTTCACTGACTTTCCAGGTATCACTTCCCAGCCCCTTGTGATTTTCAGCCAAAGGCAGCCTGGCAGGGTCTCTTTCTTACAGTTATAAAAGGTAACCCAAGGGAGTGCTTATTCAAGCTTCCCTGGTACAAGAGGTTTTTGTCTGTTAAGAAGCCACAACAATGGGTCTGTTTCCAGGGCCTCAGTTTCCCCGTCAGAACATTCCTAGTCTCCAGACCTCTCTGCTACAGAGCACACATGGGGCAATAGCTCTGAGGAGTGTTCCTTTAGGTTCCCTGCGTTGGTGAAGCCCTACGCGGGCGGTGCGGCCTAGGCACTGTGGCCTCTTCCAGTGACTTTCCAGGTAGGACTTTCCAGCCCCTTGTGATTTTCAGGAAAAAGGCAGCCTGGCAGGGTCTCTTCCTTAGAGTCATAAAAGGTAGCCCAAGGGAGTGCTTATTCAGGCTTCCCTGGTGCAAGAGGTGTTTGTCTGTTAAGAAGGCAGAACAATGGGTCTGCTCCCAGGGTCTCAGTTTCCCAATCAGAAGAGACCTAATAGTCTCCAGAGCTCTCTGCTATGGAGCACACATGGGGCAATAACTCTGAGGAGTGTTACTTGATGTTCCCTGGCTTGGGGAAGCCCTACGCGGGCGGTGGGGCCTAGGCACTGTGGCCTCTTCCACTGAATTTCCAGGTAGCACTTTCCAGCCCCTTGTGATTTTCAGCCAAAGACAGCCTGGCAGGGTCTCTTCCTTAGAGTCATAAAAGGTAGCCCAAGGGAGTGCTTATCCAATTTCCCTGGCGAAACAGGTGTTTGCTGTTATGAATGGACAACAATAGGTTTGCCTCCATGTCTCAGTTTCCTAGTCAGACCAAGCCTAGTATCCAGAGCTCTCTGCTACAGAGCACACATGGGCCATTAGCTCTGAGGAGGGTGCCTTGACGTTTACGGGCTTGGCGAAGCCCTACCGGGGCGGTGGGGCCTAGGCACAAAGGCCCCTACCACTGAATTTCCAGCTAGCACTTTTCAGCCCCTTGTGCTTTTCACCCAAATGGAGCCTGGCAGGGTCTCTTCCTTAGAGTCATAAAAGATAGCTCAAGGGAGTCCTTATTCAGACATCCCTGGTGCAAGAGGTGTTTGTCTGTTAAGTAGCCACAACAATGGGTCTGCTCCAGCGCCTCAGTTTCCCAGTCAGAACAGACCTAGTCTCCAGACCTCTCTGCTACAGAGCACACATGTGGCAATACATCTAAGAAGAGTTCCTTGAGGTTCCCTGGCTTGGGGAAGCCCTGCTCGTGTGGTGGGGCCTCGGCACTGTGGCTTCTTCCACTGACTTTCCACATAGCACTTTCCAGCCCCTTGTGATTTTCAGCCAAAGGCAGCCTGGAAGGGTCTCTTCTTAGAGTCATAAAAAGTAGCCCAAGGGAGTGCTTATTCAAGCTTCCCTGGTGAAAGAGGTGTTTGTCTGTTAAGAAGCCACAACAATGGGTCTGATCCCAGGGCCTCAGTTTCCCAGTCAGAACAGACCTAGTCTCCACAGCTCTCTGATACAAAGCATACATGGGGCAATAGCTCTGAGGAGTGTTCCTTGAGGTTCCCTGGCTTGGGGAAGCCCTACCCATGCGGTGGCACCTAGGCACTGTGATCTCTTCCACTGACTTTCCAGGTAACACTTTCCAGTCCCTTGTGATTTTCAGCCAAAGGCAGCCTGGCAGGGTCTCTTCCTTAGAGTCATAAAAGGAAGCCCAAGGGAGTGTTTATCCAATCTTCCCTGGCGAAACAGGTGTTTTCTGTTATGAAGTGACAACAATGGGTTTGCCTCCAGCCCTCAGTTTCCTAGTCAGACCAGACCTAGTATCCAGAGCTCTCTGCTACCGAGCACACATGGGGCATTAGCTCTGAGGAGGGTGCCTTGACGTTCACGGGCTTGGGGAAGCCCTACCGGGGTGGTGGGGCCTAGGCACAATGGCTCCTACCACTGACTTTCCAGCTAGCACTTTCCAGCCCCTTGTGCTTTTCAACCAAATGGAGCCTGGCAGGGTCTTTTCCTTAGAGTCTTAAAAGATAGCCCAAGGGAGTGCTTATTCAGACTTCCCTGGTGAAAGAGGTGTTTGTCTGTTAAGTAGCCACAACAATGGGTCTGCTCCCAGCGCCTCAGTTTCCCAGTCAGAACAGACCTAGTCTCCAGAGCTCTCTGCTACAGAGCACACATGGGGCAATAGCTATGAGGAGTGTTCCTTGAGGTTCCCCGGCTTGGGGAAGCCCTACCCGGGCGGTTGGGCCTAGGCACTGTGGGCTCTTCCACTGACTTTCCAGGTAGCACTTTCAAGCCCCTTGGGATTTTCAGCCAAAGGCAGCCTGGCAGATTCTCTTCCTTAGAGTCATACAAGGTAGCCCAAAGGAGTGCTTATTCAGGCTTCCCTGGTGTAAGAGGTGTTTGTCTGTTAAGAAGCCACAACAATGTGTCTGCTTCCAGGGCCTCAGTTTCCCAGTCAGAACAGACCTAGTAGTCTCCAGAGCTGGCTGCTACAGAGCACACATGGGGCAATAGCTCTGAGGAGTGTTTCCTTGATGTTCCCTGGCTTGGGGAAGCTCTACCCGGGCGGTGGGGCCTAGGCACAGTGGCCTCTTCCACTGACTTTCCAGGTAGCACTTTCCAGCCCCTTGTAATTTTCAGCCAAAGACAGCCTGGCAGGGTCTCTTCCTCAGAGCCATAAAAGGTAGCCCAAGGGAGTGCTTATTCAAGCTTCCCTGGTGCAAAGGTGTTTGTCTGTTAAGAAGCCACAGCAATGGGTCTGTTCCGAGGGCCTCAGTTTCCAGTCAGAAAAGACCTAGTAGTCTCCAGAGTCCTCTGCTACAGAGCACACATGGGTCAATAGCTCTGAGGAGTGTTCCATGAGGTTCCCTGGCTTGGGGAAACCCTACCCGGGCGGTGGGGCCTAGGCACTGTGGCCTCTTCCACTGACTTTCCAGGTAGCACTTTCCAGCCCCTTGTAATTTTCAGCCAAAGACAGCCTGGCAGGGTCTCTTCCTTAGAGTCATAAAAGGTAGCCCAAAGGAGTGC
Organism: Okapia johnstoni; assembly: GCA_024291935.2. Lineage (NCBI taxonomy): Eukaryota > Metazoa > Chordata > Mammalia > Artiodactyla > Giraffidae > Okapia > Okapia johnstoni. The sequence goes on along the minus strand of JAGTYA010001243.1, from coordinate 2,193 downwards.
TTATTAAAGCTTCCCTGGTGCAAGCGGTGTTTGTCTGCTAAGAAGGCACGACAATGGGTCAGTTCCGAGGTCCTCAGTTTCCAGTCAGAACAGACCTAGTAGTCTCCAGAGCCCTCTGATACAGAGCACACATGGAGCAATAGATCTGAGGAGTGTTTTCTTGAGGTTCCCTGGCTTGGGTAAGCCCTACCCGGGCGGTAGGGCCTAGGCACTGTGGCCTCTTCCACTGACTTTCCAGGTAGCACTTTCCAGCCCCTTGTGATTTTCAGCCAAAGGCAGCCTGGCAGGGTCTCTTTCGTAGAGTCATAAAAGGTAGCCCAAGGAAGTGCTTATTCAAGCTTCCCTGGTGCAAGAGGTGTTTGTCTGTTAAGAAGCCACAACAAATGGGTCTGCTCCCAGGGCCTCAGATTCCCAGTCAGAACAGACCTAGTCTCCAGAGCTCTCTGCTACAGAGCACACATGAGGCAATAGCTCTGAGGAGTGTTCCTTGAGGTTCCCTGGCTTGGGGAAGCCCTACCCTGGCGATAGCACCTAGGCACTGTGATCTCTTCCACTGACTTTCCACGGTAGCACTTTCCAGCCCCTTGTGATTTTCAGCCAAAGGCAGCCTGGCAGGGTCTCTTCCTTAGAGTCATAAAAGGTAACCCAAGGGAGTGCTTATTCAAGCTTCCCTGGTGCAAGAGGTGTTTGTGTGTTAAGAAGGCACAACAATGGGTCTGCTCCAAGGGTCTCAGTTTCCCAGTCAGAACAGACCTAGTAGTCTCCAGAGCTCTCTGCTACAGAGGACACATGGGGCAATAGCTCTGAGGAGTGTTCCTTTAGGTTCCCTGGATTGGGGAAGCCCTACCCGGGGCGGTGGGGGCCTAGGCACTGTGGCCTCTTCCACTGACTTTCCAGGTAGCACTTTCCAGCCCCTTGTGATTTTCAGCCAAAGACAGCCTGGCAGGGTCTCTTCCTTAGAGTCATAAAAGGTAGCCCAAGGGAGTGCTTATTCAGGCTTCCCTGGTGCAATAGGTGTTTGGCTGTTAAGAAGCCACAATAATGGGTCTGCTCCCAGGGCCCTCAGTTTCCCAGTCAGAACAGACCTAGTATCTCCAGAGCTCTCTGCTACAGAGCACACATGGGGCAATAGCTCTGAGGAGTGTTCCTTGAGGTTCCCTGGCTTGGGGAAGCCCTACCCGGGCGGTGGGGGGCCTAGGCACTGTGGCCTCTTCCACTGACTTTCCAGGTAGCACTTTCCAGCCCCTTGTGATTTTCAGCCAAAGGCAGCCTGGCAGGGTCTCTTCCTTAGAGTCATAAAAGGTAGCCCAAGGGAGTGCTTATTCAGGCTTCCCTGGTGCAAGAGGTGTTTGTCTGTTAAGAAGCCACAACAATGGGTCTGCTCCCAGGGCCTCAGTTTCCCAGTCAGAACAGACCTAGTAGTCCAGAGCTCTCTGCTACAGAGCACACATGGGGCAATAGCTCTGAGGAGTGTTCCTTGAGTTCCCTGGCTTGGGGAAGCCCTACCCGGGCGGTGGGGCCTAGGCACTGTGGCCTCTTTCCACTGACTTTCCAGGTAGCACTTTCCAGCCCCTTGTGATTTTCAGCCAAATTGCAGCCTGGCAGTGTCTCTTCCTTAGAATCATAAAAGGTAGCCCAAGGGAGTGCTTATTCAGGCTTCCCTGGTACAAGAGGTGTTTGTCTGTTAAGAAGCCACAACAATAGGTCTGCTCCCAGGCCCTCAGTTTTAGAGTCAGAACAGACCTAGTCTCCGGAGCTCTCTGCTATCGAGCACACACGCAGCAATTGCTCTGAGGAGTGTTCCTTGAGGTTCCCTGGCTTGGGGAAGCCCTACCCGGGCGGTGGGGCCTAGGCACTGTGGCCTCTTCCACTGACTTTCCAGGTAGCACTTTCCAGCCGCTTGTGATTTTCAGTTAAAGGCAGCCTGGTAGGGTCTCTTCCTTAGAGTCATAAATGGTAGCCCAAGGAAGTGCTTACTCAGGCTCCCCTGGTGCAAGAGGTGTTTGTCTGTTAAGAAGCCACAACAATGGGTCTGCTCCCAGGGATTCAGTTTCCCAGTCAGAACATACCTAGTAGAGCTCACTGTTACAGAGCACACATGGGGCAATAGCTCTGAGGAGTGTTCCTTGAGGTTCACTGGCTTGGGGAAGCCCTACCCGGGTGGTAGGGCCTAGGCACTGTGGACTCTTCCAC
>JAGTYA010001242.1:0-12705 GCA_024291935.2 Okapia johnstoni | reverse complement strand
CTTCCCCAAGCCAGGGAAAATAACACTCCTCAGAGCTATTGCCCCATGTGTGCTCTGTAGCAGAGAGCTCTTGAGACTAGGTCTGTTCTCTGAAACTGAGGCCCTCAGCAACACATTGCTGGCGCTCTAGAGCAACACTTGCTGTTCTAGGGAGCACTCTCTTGGGGCCCTTTGTTCCCTCCAAGAAGAGAACCTACCAGGCTGCCTTAGGGCTGAAAATCACAAGGGGCTGGAAAGTGCTACCTGGAAAGTCAGTGGTATGGGCCATAGCGCCTAGGCACCGCCACCCGGGTAGGGCTTCCCCTGTGCCCGGCAATGTCAAGGCACCCTCCACCCCAATGTTTCCCCATGTGTGCACTGCAGCAGAGAGCTCGCTGACTAGGCCTGGTCTGGCTAGAAAAGTGAGGCTCTGTGTGCAGATCCATTTTGTGATTCTGCAGAGCCCAAAACTTGCTGATGGAAGGAGGCTTAAAGAAGCACTCCCTTAGGCTGCCTTTGCTCCCTCCTAGAAAGAGTTTGACAGCCCGCCTTCGTGCTGAAAATCACATGGGGCTGCAACGTGCTACCTCGGAAGTCAGTTTATAGGGACCGTAGCGCCTAGGCTCCCCCACCCGGGTAGGGCTTCCCCAGTGCCCGGCAACGTCAAGGCACCCTCCACACCACTGTTTGCCCATGTGTGCATTGTAGAAGAGAGCTCACCAGACTAGGTTTGATCTGGCGGGAGACTGAGGCCCTTGCAGCAGACCCATTGTTGGAGCTTCTGAACAGCCCAACACTTGCTGCGCGAGGGAGGATTGCAGAAGCACTCCCTTGGGCTGCCTTTGCTCCCTCCACGGAAGAGAGCCTGCCAGGGCACTCACGGGCTGAAAAGCACATGGGGTTGGGAAGTGCTACCTTGGAAGTCAGTTTGTAGGGGCCATAGCACCTAACTCCCACTGCCCGGTTAGGGCTTCCTCAGGGCCCGGGAACGTCAAGGCACCCTCCTCAGAGCTATTGTCCCATGTGTACTCTGTAGCACAGAGCTTGCGAGACTAGGTCTGGTCTGATTGGGAAACTGAGGCCCTGGAAGCAGAACCATTGTAGGGGCTTGTGAACAGCACAACACTTGCTGTTTGAGGGAGGATGGAAAAAGCAATACCTTTGGCTGCCTTTGCTCCCTACATGGAAGAGAGCCTGACACGCCGCCTTCGGGCTGAAAATCACATGGGGCTGGCAAGTGCTACGTGGGACGTCACTTTGTAGGAGCCATATCGATTAGGGACCACTGCCGAGGTAAGGCTTCGACAGTGTCCTGGAACGTGAAGGCACCCTCCACAGCGCTTTTTCCACATGTCTGCTCTGTAGCAGAGAGCTCTGGAGACTAGGCCTGGTCTGACTAGGAAACTGAGTACTGGAGGCAAACCCATTGTTGTGGCTTCTTAACAGGCAAACACCTGTTGCGCCAGGGAGGTTTGAATAAGCACTCCCTTGGGCTACCTTTTATGACTCTAAGGAAGAGACCCTGCCAGACTGCCTTGTGGCTGAAAATCACAAGGGGCTGGAAAGTGCTAGCTGGAAAGTCAGTGGTAGGGGCCATAGTGCCTAGGCCCGACAGCCAGGGTAGGGCTTCCCCAGGGTGTGAGAAGATCAAGGCACCCTCCTCAGAGCTAATGCCCCATGTGTACCCTGTAGCAGAGAGCTTGCGAGACTAGGTCTGGTCTGACTGGGAAACTGAGGCCCTGGGAACAGAAGCATTGTATGGGCTTCTGAACAGTCCAACACTTGCTGTTCGAGGGAGGATGGAAAAAGCAATACCTTGGGCTGCCTTTGCTCCCTGCATGGAAGAGAGCCTGCCACACAACTCTCGGGCTGAAAATCACACGGGGCTGGAAATTTTACATGGGATGTGAGATTTTAGGGACCATAGCGAGTAGGACTCACTGCCCAGATAAGGCTTAGAAAGTGCCCTGGATCGTGAAGGCACCCTCCACTGCACATTAACCACATGTCTCCCTGTAGCAGAGAGCTCTGGAGACTAGTCCTGGTCTGACTAGGAAACTGAATCCTGGAAGGAAACCCATTGTTGTGGCTTCTTCACAGACAAACACCTGTTGTGCCAGTGAGGATTGAATAAGCACTCCCTTGGGCTGTCTTTTATGCCTCTAAGGAAGAGACCCTGAAACGCTGCTTTGGGGCTGAAAATCAAAAGGGGCTGGTAAGTGCTACCGGGAAAGTCAGTTGTAGGGGACATAGTGCCTAGGTCCCAAAGCCCATGTAAGGATTTGACAGTGCCCTGGAACGTGAAGGCACCCTCCACAGCGCTTTTTCCACATGTCTGCTCTATAGCAGAGAGCTCTGGAGACTAGACATCGTCTGACTAGGAAACTGAGGCCTGGAAGCAAACCCATTGTTGTGGCTTCTTAACAGACAAACACCTCTTGAACCAGGGAAGATTGAATAAGCACTCCCTTGGGCTACCTTTTATGACTCTAAGGAAGTGACCCTGCCAGGCTGCCTTTGGCTGAAAATCACAAGGGGCTGGAAAGAGCTACCTGGAAAGTCAGTGGTAGAGGCCACAGTGCCTAGGCGCCCGAACGACCGAGTAGGGCTTCCCCAAGCCAGGGAACCTCAAGGAACCCTCCTCAGAGCTATTGCCCCATGTGTGCTATCTAGCAGAGAGCTCTTGAGACTAGGTCTGTTCTGACTTCGAAACTGAGGCCCTGGGAGCAGATCCATTGTAGTGGCTCTGAACAGCCCAACAGTTGCTGTTCGATGGAGGATGGAAAAAGCAATACCTTGTGCTGCCTTTGCTCCCTCCATGGAAGAAATCCTGCCATGCTGCCCTCAGGCTGAAAATAACATGGGGCTAGGAACTGCTACCTGGGAAGTATGTTTGTAGGGGACATAGGAATTAGGGCCCACCGCTCGGGGAAGTCTTCGACAGTGCCCTGGAACGTGAAGGCACCCGTCACACCGCTTTTTCCACATGTCAGCTGTGTAGCAGAGAGCTCTGGAGACAAGGCCTGGTCTGACTAGGAAACTGAGGCCTGGAGGCAAACCCATTGTTGTAGATTCTTAACAGCCAAACACCTGTAGCGCCAGGGAGAATTGAATAAGCACTCCCATTGGTTACCTTTTAAGACTCTAAGGAAGAGACCCTGAAACGCTGCTTTGGGGCTGAAAATCAAAAGGGGCTGGTAAGTGCTACCTGGAAAGTCAGTTGTAGGGGCCATAGAGCCTAGGTCCCAAAGCCCACGTAAGGTTTTGACAGTGCCCTGGAACTTGAAGGCACCCTCCACAGCGCATTATCCACATGTCTGTTCTGTAGCAGAGAGCTCTGGAGACTAGGCCTGGTCTGACTGGGAAACTGAGGCCTGGAGGCAAACCCATTATTGTGGCGTTAACAGCCAAACACCTCTTGCACCAGGGAAGATTGAATAAGCACTCCCTTGGGCTACCTTTTATGACTCTAAGGAAGAGACCCTGCCAGGCTGCCTTTGGCTGAAAATCACAAGGGGCTGGGAAATGCTACCTGGAAAGTCAGTTGTAGGGGCCATAGTGCCTAAGTCCCAAAGCCCAGGTAAGGCTTCGACAGTGCGCTGGAACATGAAGGCACCCTCCACAGCGCTTTTTCCACATGTCTGCTCTGTAGCAGAGAGCTCTGGAGACTAGGCCTCGTGTGAATGGGAAACTGAGGCCTGGAGGTAAACCCACTGTTGTAGCGTCTTAACAGCCAAACACCTCTTGCACCAGGGAAGATTGAATAAGCACTCCCTTGGGCTACCTTTTATGACTCTAAGGAAGAGACCCTGCCAGGCTGCCTTTGGCTCAAAATCACAAGGGGCTGGAAAGTGCTACCTGAAAATCAGTGGAAGAGGCCACAGTGCCTAGGCCCCACCGCCCGGGTAGGGCTTCCCCAAGCCAGGGAACCTCAAGGAACCCTCTTCAGAGCTATTGCCCCATGTGTGCTCAGTAGCAGAGAGCTCTTGAGACTAGGTCTGTTCTGACTGGGAAACTGAAGCCCTGGGAGCAGACCCATTGTAGGGGCTTCTGAACCGCCCAACACTTGCTGTTCGAGGGAGGATGGAAAAAGCAATACCTTGTGCTGCCTTTGCTCACTCCATGGGAGAGATCCTGCCAGGACGCACTAAGGCTGAAAATCACATGGGGCTAGGAGCTTCTACCTGGGATGTATGTTTGTAGGAGCCGTAGAAATTTGGGCCCACCGCCCGGGTAAGGCTTCGACAGTGCCCTGGAACCTGAAGGCACCCTTCTCACCGCTTTTTTCACATGTCTGCTTTGTAGCAGAGAGCTCTGGAGACTAGGCCTGGTCTCACTAGGAAACTGAGTCCTGGAGGAAAACCCATTGTTGTGGATTCTCAACAGCAAAACACCTGTTGTGCCAGTTATGATTGAATAAGCACTCCGTTAGGCTACCTTTTATGACTCTAAGGAAGAGACACTGAAAGGCTGCTTTGGGGTTGAAAATCAAAAGTGGCTGTAAAGTGCTACCTGGAAAGTCAGCTGTAGGGGCCATATTGTCTAGGTCCCACAGCCCGGGTAGGGCTTACCCCAGCCCAGGAACGTTAAGACACCCTCCTCAGAGCTATTTCCCCATGTGTTCTCTGTAGCAGAGAGTTCTAGAGACTAGGTCTGTTCTGAATGGGAAACTGAGGCCCTGGAACAGAACCATTGTAGGGGCTTCTGAAGAGCCCCACACTTGCTGTGCGAAGGAGGATTGAATCAGCACTCTGTTGGGCTGCCTTTTCTCCCTCCAAGGAAGACGGCCTGCTAGGCCGCATTCGAGCTGAAAATCACATTGGACGGGGAAGTGCTAGCTGGGAGGTCAGTTTTCAGCGGCTGGAACGCCTAGGCCCCACTTCCAGGGTAGGGCTTCCCCAGTGCCCGGGAACATCAAGGCACCCTCTACACCGTTGTTTCCCAATGTGTGCTCTGTAGCAGAGAGCTCGGGAGACTAGGGCAGGTCTGTCTAGGAAACTGAGGTCCTGGGAGGAACCCTTGGTTGTGTCTTCTGATCAGGCCAACACTTGATGAGGGAAGGCGGAATGAATCAGCACTCCCTTGGGCTGCATTTGCTCCCTCCAAAGAAGACAGCCCGCTAGGCCGCATTTGAGCTGAAAATCACATTGGACTGGGAAGTGCTAGCTTGGAAGTAAGTTTTCAGCCGTGTGAGCGCCTAGACCCCACTTCCAGAGTAGGGCTTTCCCCTTGCCCAGGAACGTCAAGGCAGCCTCCACACCACTGTTTCCCCAAGTGTGCTCGCTAGCAGAGAGCTCGTGCGATTAGGCCTGGTCTGACTTGGGAAGTCAAGACCTGGAACAGCCCCAGTGTTTTGGTATCTGAAGAGCTTTTCTCTTGCCCCGCGAGGGAAGCCTGAAAATGACTCTCTGGGGCTGCCTTTCCTCCCTGTCAGAAAGAGAGCCTGCCTAGCGTGCACCAGGTGCAGGTGCCATTGGGCTGGGAAGTGCTAGCTGGGAAGTCCGGTTTTAGCGGCCAGAGCTCCCAGGCCCCACTTCCCGGGGAGGGCTTTCCCAGTGCCCGGGAACGTCAAGGCACCCTCCACAACTTTGTTTCCCAATGTGTGCTCTGTAGCAGAGAGCTTGCGAGACTAGACCTGGTCTGACTAGGAAACTGAAGCTCTGGAATCAGACCCATTTTGTGGCTTCTGAACAGCTCCACACTTGCTGTGCGAAGGAGGATTGAATCAGGTCTCTGTTGGCCTGCCTTTTCTCCCTCCAAGGAAAACGGCCTGCTAGGCCGCATTTCGGCTCAAAATCACTTTGGACGGGGAAGTGCTAGCTGGGAAGTCAGTTTTCAGCGGCTGGAGCGCCTAGGCCCCACTTCCCGGGGAGGGCTTTCCCAGTGCCCGCGAACATAAAGGCACTCTCCACACCACTGTTTCTCAAAGTGTGCTCTGTAGCAGGGAGTTCGCGTGACTACGCCTGGTCTGACTAGGAAACTGAGGCTCTGGAATCAGACCCATTTTCTGGCTTCTGAACAGCCCCAGACTTGCTGTGGGAAGGAGGATTGAATCAGCACTCTCTTGGGCTGCCTTTTCTGCCTCCAAGGAAGACGTCCTGCTAGGCTGCATTCGGGCTGAAAATCAGATTGGACTGGGAAGTGCTAGCTGGAATCTCAGTTTTCAGTGGCTAGCAGGCTGTCTTCTTTGGAGGGAGCAAATGCAGCCCAAGGAATTGCTGATACAATTCCCCTTCCCGCATCAAGTGTTGGGCTGTGCAGAAGCCACAACCAAGGGTTCCTCCCAGGACCTCAGTTTCCTAGTCAGACCAGGCCTAGTCTCGCGAGCTCTCTGCTACAGAGCACACATTAGGAGACACACATTAGGAAACAACGGTGTCGAGGGTGCCTTGACGTTCCCGGGCACTGGGGAAGCCATACCCGGGAAGTGGGGCCTAGGCGCACCAAACGCTGAAAACTGACTTCCCAGCTAGCACTTCCCCGTCCAATGTGATTTTCAGCCCGAATGCGGCCTAGCAGGCCGTCTTCCTTGGAGGGAGAAAAGGCAGCCCAACAGAGTGCTGATTCAATCCTCCTTCGCACAGCAAGTGCGGGGCTGTTCAGAAGCCACAAAATGGGGCTGATTCCAGAGCTTCAGTTTCCTAGTCAGACCAGGCCTATTCGCGCAAGCTCTCTGCTACAGAGCACACATTGGGAATCAAAGTTGCGGAGGGTGCCTTGACGTTCCCGGGCACTGGGAAAGCCCTTCCCGGGAAGTGGGGCCTGGGAGCTCTGGCCGCTGAAAACTGACTTCCCAGCTAACACTTCCCAGTCCGATGGCACCTGCACCTGGTGCAGGCTCGGCAGTCTCTCTTCCTTGCAGGGAGGAAAGGCAGCCCCAGAGAGTCGTTTTCAGGCTTTCCTCGCGGGGCAAGAGAGAAGTCCTTCAGACACCAAAACCCTGGGGCTGTTTCAGCGCTTGACTTCCCAATCAGACCAGGGCTAGTCGCGCAAGCTCTCTGCTACAGAGCACACTTGCGGAAACAGTGGTGTGGAGGCTGCCTTGACATTCCCTGGCACTCGGAAAGCCTCTCCCTGGAAGTGGGGACTAGGCGCTCCAGCCGCTGAAAACTGACTTCCCGGCTAGCACTTCCCAGTCCAATGTGATTTTCAGGTCAAATGCGGCCTAGCAGCCTGTCTTCTTTGGAGGGAGTAAATGCAGCCCAAGGAAGTGCTGATTCAATCCGCATTCTCGCATCAAGTGTTGGGCTGTTCAGAAGCCACAACCAAGGGTTCTTCCCAGGACCTCTGTTTCCTAGTCAGACCAGGTCTTATCTCCAGAGCTCTCTGCTACAGAGCAGACATGTGGAAAAAGCGCTGTGAAGGGTGCCTTCACATTCCAGGGCACTATCGAAGACTTACCCGGGCGGTGGGCCTTAATTCCCATGGCCCCTACAAACATACTTCCCAGGTAGCAGTTCCTAGCCCCATGTGATTTTCAGCCTGAGGGCGGCGTGGCAGGATCTCTTCCATGGAGTGAGCAAAGGCAGCAGAAGATATTGCTTTTTCCATCCATCCTCCAACAGCAAGTGTTGGGCTGTTCTGAAGCCCTTACAATGGGTCTGCTGCCAGGGCCTCAGTTTTCCAGTCAGAACAGACCTAGTCTCAAGAGCTCTCTGCAACAGAGCACACATGGGGCAATAGCTCTGAAGAGGGTTCCTTGAGGTTCCCTGGCTTGGGGAAGCCCTACCCGGGCAGTGGGGGGCCGTGTGTTGGGCTGTTCAGAAAGCCCCAACAATGGGTCTGCTCCAGGCCTCAGTTTCCCAGTCAGACCAGGCCTAGTCTCCAGAGCTCTCTGCTACAGAGCACACATGGGGAAAAGTGGTGTGGAGGGTGCCTTGACGTTCCCGGGCACTGTGGAAGCCCTACCCGGGCTTGGGGGCCTAGGCACTACGGCCCCTACAACTGAGGTAGTTCCAGGTAGCACTTTCAGCCCCCTGTGATTTTCAGCACGAAGGCAGCCTGTCAGGGTCTCTTCCTTAGAGTCATAAAAGGTAGCCCAAGGGAGTGCTTATTCAATCTTCCCCTCCATCAGCAAGTTTTTGGGCTGTGCAGAATCCACAACAATGGGTTTGCCTCCAGGCCTCAGTTTTCTAGCCAGACCAGGCCTAGTCAGCGAGCTCTCTGCTGCTGCAGCAGACATGGGGAAAAAGCGGGTGGAGGGTGCCTTTCACGTTCCAGGGCACTGTCGAAGCCCTACCCGGGGCAGGGTGACTAGGCGCTATGGCCCCTACCACTGACTTTCCAGGTAGCACTTTCCAGCCCCTTGTGATTTTCAGCCCTAAGGCAGGCTGGCAGGTTCTCTTCTTAGAGGGAACAAAGGGAGCCCAAGGGAGTGCTTTTTCAATCCTCCCTAGAACAGCAAGTGTTTGCTCTGTTCAGAAGCCACTACAATGGGTCTGCTCCCAGGGCCTCAGTTTCCCAGTCAGAACAGACCTAGTCTCAAGAGCTCTCTGCTACAGAGCACACATGGGGCAATAGCTCTGAGGAGTGTTCCTTGAGGTTCCCTGGCATGGGGAAGCCCTACCCGGGCGCTGGGGCCTAGGCACTGTGGCCTCTTCCACTGACTTTCCAGGTAGCACTTTCCAGCCCCTTGTGATTTTCAGCCAAAGGCAGCCTGGCAGGGTCTCTTCCTTAGAGTCATAAAAGGTAGCCCAAGGGAGTGCTTATTCAATCTTCCCTGGTGCAAGAGGTGTTTGTCTGTTAAGAAGCCACAACAATGGGTTTGCTCCCAGGCCTCAGTTTCCCAGTCAGACCAGGCCTAGTCTCCAGAGCTCTCTGCTACAGAGCAGACATGTGGAAAAAGCGCTGTGGAGGGTGCCTTCACATTCCAGGGCACTGTCGAAGCCTTACCTGGGCGGTGGGGGCCTAGGCACTATGGCCCCTACAACTGACTTTCCAGGTAGCACTTCCCAGCCCCTTGTGATTTTCAGCCCCAAAGGGCAGCGTTTCAGGATCTCTTCCTTAGAGTGAGCAAAGGTAGCCCAAGGGAGTGCTTATTTCAATCTTCCCTGGTGCAAGAGGTGTTTTGGGCTGTTAAGAAGCCACAACAATGGGTCTGCTCCCAGGGCCTCAGTTTCCCAGTCAGAACAGACCTAGTCTCAAGAGCTCTCTGCTACAGAGCAGACATGGGGCAAAAAGTGCTCTGAAGAGGGTTCCTTGAGGTTCCCTGGCTTGGGGAAGCCCTACCCGGGCTTTGGGGCCTAGGCACTAGGCACTGTGGCCTCTTCCACTGACTTTCCAGGTAGCACTTTCCAGCCCCTTGTGATTTTCAGGCAAAGGCAGCCTGGCAGGGTGTCTTCCTTAGAGTATATAAAAGGTAGCCCAACGGAGTGCTTATTCAATCTTCCCTGGTGCAAAAGGTGTTTGTCTGTGAAAAAGCCACTGCAATGGGTCTGCTCCCAGAGCCTCAGTTTCCTAGTCAGAACAGACCTAGTCTCAAGAGCTCTCTGCTACAGAGCACACATGGGGCAATAGCTCTGAGGAGTGTTCCTTGAGGTTCCCTGGCTTGGGGAAGCCCTACCCGGGGGTGGGGGGGCCTAAGCACTGTGGCCTCTTCTACTGACTTTCCACGTAGCACTTTCCAGCCCCTTGTGATTTTCAGGAAAAGGCAGCCTGACAGGGTCTCTTCCTTAGAGTCATAAAAGGTAGCCCAAGGGAGTGCTTATTCAATCTTCCCAGGTGCAAGAGGTGTTTGTCTGTTAAGACGCCACAACAATGGGTTTGCCTCCAGGACCTCAGTTTCCCATTCAGAGCAGGCCTAGTCTCCAGAGCTCTCTGCTACAGAGCAGACATGTTGAAAAAGCGCTGTGTGAGGGTGCCATGATGTTCCAGGGCACTGTCGAAGCCTTACGGGGGCTTTGGGACCTAGGCATAAGGCCCCTACAACTAACTTTCCAGGTAGCACTTCCCAGCCCCTTTTGATTTTCAGCCCCAAAAGCAGCGTTTCAGCGTCTCTTCCTTAGAGTCATAATAGGTAGCCCAAGGGAGTGCTTATTCAATCTTCCCTGGTGCAAGAGGTGTTTGGCTGTGAAGAAGCCACAACAATGGGTTCTGCTCCCAGGGCCTCAGTTTCCCAGTCAGAACAGACCTAGTCTCAAGAGCTCTCTGCTACAGAGCACACATGGGGCAATAGCTCTGAGGAGTGTTCCTTGAGGTTCCCTGGCTTGGGAAAGACCCTACCCGGGGGTGGGGCCTAGGCACTGTGGCCTCTTCCCCTGACTTTCCAGGTAGCACTTTCCAGCCCCTTGTGATTTTCAGCCCCAAAGCAGCGTTTCTGGGTCTCTTCCTTAGAGTCATAAAAGGTAGCCCAAGGGAGTGCTTATTCAATCTTCCCAGGTGCAAGAAGTGTTTGGCTGTTAAGACACCACAAAAATGGGTTTGCCTCCAGGCCTCAGTTTCCCATTCAGACCAGGCCTAGTCTCCAGAGCTCTCTGCTACAGAGCAGACATGTGGAAAAAAGCGCTGTGGAGGGTGCCTTCACGTTCCAGGGCACTGTCGAAGCCTTATCTGGGCTTTGGGCCCTAGGCACTATGGCCCCTACAACTGACTTTCCAGGTAGCACTTTCCAGCCCCTCGTGATTTTCAGCCCCAAAGCAGCGTTTCAGGGTCTCTTTCTTAGAGTCATAAAAGGTAGCCCAAGGGAGTGCTTATTCAATCTTCCGTGGTGCAAGAGATGTTTGTTTTAAGAAGCCACAACAATGGGTCTGCCTCCAGGGCCTCAGTTTCCCTTTCAGAACAGACCTAGTCTCAAGAGCTCTCTGCTACAGAGCAGACATGGGGAAAAGCTCTGAGGAGGGTTCCTTGAGGTTCCCTGGCACTGGGAAGCCTTACCCAGGGCTTGGGCCCCAGGCACTGTGTGCCTCTTTCACTGACTTTTTCCAGGTAGCACTTTCCAGCCCCTTGTGATTTTCAGCCCCAAAGCAGCCTTTCAGGGTCTCTTCCTTAGAGTCATAAAAGGTAGCCCAAGGGAGTGCTTATTCAATCTTCCCTGGTGCAAGAGGTGTTTGTCTGTTAAGAAGCCACAAAAATGGGTTCGCCGCCCAGGGCCTCAGTTTCCCAGTCAGAACAGACCTAGTCTCCAGAGCTCTCTGCTACAGAGAACACATGGGGAAAAAGCTCTAAAGAGGGTGCCTTGACGTTCCCTGGCTTGGGTAAGCCCTACCCGGCTTTGGGGAGAAGGCACTGTGGCCCCTTCCACTGACTTTCCAGGTAGCACTTTTCCAGCCCCTTGTGATTTTCAACCAAATGCAGCCAGGCAGGGTCCCTTCCTTAGAGTCATAAAAGGTAGCCCAAGGGAGTCCTTATTCAATCTTCCCAGGTGCTAGAGGTGTTTGGCTGTTAAGACTCCACAACAATGGGTTTGCCTCCAGGCCTCAGTTTCCCAGTAGGACCAGGCCTAGTCTCCAGAGCTCTCTGCTACAGAGCGGACATTTGGAAAAAGCTCTGTGGAGGGTGCATTCACGTTCCAGGGCACTGTCGAAGCCTTACCTGCGCTTTGGGACCTAGGCATTTTGGCCCCTACAACTTATTTTCCAGGTAGCACTTTCCAACCCCTTGTGATTTTCAGCCAAAGGCAGCCTGGCAGGGTGTCTTCCATAGAGACATAAAAGGTAGCCCCAGGTAGTGCTTATTCAATCTTCCCTGGTGCAAGAGGTGTTTGTCTGTGAAAAAGCCACAACAATGGGTCTGCTCCCAGGGCCTCAGTTTCCCAGTCAGAACAGACCTAGTCTCAAGAGCTCTGTGTTTCACAGCACACAGGGGCCAATAGCTCTGAGGAGTGTTCCTTGAGGTTCCCTGGTTTGGGGACGCCCTACCCCGGCGCTTGGGCCTAGGCACTGTTACCTCTTCCACTGATTTTCCAGGTAGCACTTTCCAGCCCCTTGTGATTTTCAGCAAAGGAAGCCTGGCAGGGTCTCTTCCTTAGAATCATAAAAGGTAGGCCAAGGGAGTGTTTATTAAATATTCCCAGGTGCAAGAGGTGTTTGGCTGTTAAGACACCACAACAATAGGTTTGCCTCCAGGCCTCAGTTTCCCAGTCAGACCAGACCTAGTCCCCAGAGCTCTCTGCTACAGAGCAGTAATGTGGAAAAATCGCTGTGGAGGGTGCCTTCACGTTCCAGGGCACTGACGAAGCCTTACCTGGGCTTTGGGACCTAGGCACTATGGCCCCTACAACAGAATTTCCAGGTAGCACTTCCCAGCCCCTTTTGATTTGCCGCAAAGCAGCGTTTCAGGGTCTCTTCCATAGAGTCATAAAAGGTAGCCCAAGGGAGTGCTTATTCAATCTTCCCTGGTGCAAGAGCTGTTTGGCTGTGAAGAAGCCACAACAATGGGTCTGCTCCCAGGGCCTCAGTCTCCCAGTCAGAACAGACCTAGTCTCAAGAGCTCTCTACTACAGAGCACACATGGGGCAATAGCTCTGAGGAGTGTTCCTTGAGGTTCCCTGGCTTGGGGAAGACCTACCCGGGGGCTGGGGCCTAGGCACTGTGGCCTCTTCCCCTGACTTTCCAGGTAGCACTTCCCAGCCCCTTGTGATTTTCAGCCCCAAAGCAGCGTTTCTGGGTCTCTTCCTTAGAGTCATAAAAGGTAGCCCAAGGGAGTGCTTATTCAATCTTCCAGGTACAAGTGGTGTTTGGCTGTTAAGACACCACAAAAATGGGTTTGCCGCCAGGTCTCAGTTTCCCA
>JAGTYA010001241.1:0-12707 GCA_024291935.2 Okapia johnstoni | reverse complement strand
GAGGAAGAGACCCTGCCAGGCTGTCTTTGGCTGAAAATTACAAGGGGCTGGAAAGTGCTACCTGGAAAGTCAGTGGAAGAGGCCACAGTGCCTAGGCCCCACCGCCCGGGTAGAGCTTCCCCAAGCCAGGGAACATCAAGGAACACTCCTCAGAGCTATTGCCCCATGTGTGCTCTGTAGCAGAGAGCTCTGGAGATACTAGGTCTGTTCTGACTGGGAAACTGAGGCCCTGGGAGCAGACCCATTGTTGTGGCTTCTTAACAGCCAAACACCTCTTTTCACCAGGGAAGCCTGAATAAGCACTCCCTTGGGCTACCTTTTATGACTCTAAGGAAGAGACCCCTGCCAGGCTGCCTTTGGCTGAAAATCACAAGGGGCTGGAAAGTGCTACCTGGAAAGTCAGTGGAAGAGGCCACAGTGCCTAGGCCCCACCGCCCGGGTAGGGCTTCCCCAAGCCAGGGAACCTCAAGGAACACTCCTCAGAGCTATTGCCCCATGTGTGCTCTGTAGCAGAGAGCTCTGGAGACTAGTAGGTCTGTTCTGACTGGGAAACTGAGGCTCTGGGAGCAGACCCATTGTTGTGGCTTCTTAACAGACAAACACCTCTTGCACCAGGGAAGCTTGAATAAGCACTTCCCTTGGGCTACCTTTTATGACTCTAAGGAAAGAGACCCTGCCAGGCTGCCTTTGGCTGAAAATCACAAGGGGCTGGAAAGTGCTACCTGGAAAGTCAGTGGAAGAGCCCACAGTGCCTAGGCCCCACCGCCCCGGGGTAGGGCTTCCCCAAGCCAGGAACCTCAAGGAACACTCCTCAGAGCTATTGCCCCATGTGTGCTCTGTAGCAGAGAGCTCTGGAGACTAGGTCTGTTCTGACTGGAAAACTGAGGGCTGGGAGCAGACCCATTGTTGTGGCTTCTTAACAGACAAACACCTCTTGCACCAGGGAAGATTGAATAAGCACTCCCTTGGGCTACCTTTTTATGACTCTAAGGAAGAGACCCCCTGCCAGGCTGCCTTTGGCTGAAAATCACAAGGGGGCTGGAAAGTGCTACCTGGAAAGTCAGTGGAAGAGGCCACAGTGCCTAGGCCCCACCGCCCAGTAGGGCTTCCCCAAGCCAGGGAATCTCACGGAACACTCCTCAGAGCTATTGCCCCATGTGTGCTCTGTAGTAGTGAGCTCTGGAGACTACTAGGTCTGTTCTGACTGGGAAACTGAGGGCCTGGGAGCAGAGCCATTGTTGTGGCTTCTTAACAGACAAACACCTCTTGCAACAGGGAAGTCTGAATAAGCACTCCCTTGGGCTATATTTTTATGACTCTAAGGAAGAGACCCTGCCAGGCTGCATTTGGTTGAAAATCACAAGGGCCTGGAAAGTGCTAGCTGGAAAGTCAGTGGTAGGGGCCGTTGTGCCTAGGCCCCACCGCCCCCGGGTAGGGCTTCCCCAAGCCCGTGAACGTCAAGGCACCTCCTCAGAGCTAATGCCCCATGTGTGCTCTGTAGCAGAGAGCTCTGGAGACTAGGCTTGGTCTGACTGGGAAACTGAGGCCTGGAGGCAAACCCATTGTTGTCTCTTCATAACAGCAAACACCTGTTTCGCCAGGGAAGATTGGATAAGCACTCCCTTGGGCGACCTTTTATGACTCTAAGGAAGAGACCCTGCCAGGCTGTCTTTGGCTGAAAATCACAAGGGGCTGGAAAGTGCTACCTGGAAAGTCAGTGGAAGAGGCCACAGTGCCTAGGCCCCACCGCCCGGGTAGGGCTTCCCCAAGCCAGGGAACATCAAGGAACACTCCTCAGAGCTATTGCCCCATGTGTGCTCTGTAGCAGAAAGCTCTGGAGACTACTAGGTCTGTTCTGACTGGGAAACTGAGATCCTGGGAGCAGACCCATTGTTGTGCCTTCTTAACAGAGAAACACCTCTTGCACCAGGGAAGCTTGAATAAGCACTCCCTTGGGTTACTTTTTATGACTCCAAGGAAGAGACCCTGCCAGGCTGCCTTTCTGCTGAAAATCACAAGGGGCTGGAAAGTGCTACCTGGAAAGTCAGTGGAAGAGATCACAGTGCTTAGGTGCCAGCGCCGCGGTAGGATTTCCCCAAGCCCAGGGAACCTCAAGGAACACTCCTCAGAGCTATTGCCCCATGTGTGTGCTCTGTAGGTCAGAGAGCTCTGGAGACTAGGTCTGTTCTGACTGGGAAACTGAGGCCCTGGGAGACCCTGCAGACCCATTGTTGTGGCTTCTTAACAGACAAAGGGAACCTCAAGGAACCTCTTTCTACCTGGGAAGTCTGGGAAGGTTGAATAAGCACTCCCTTGGGCTATCTTTTATGACTCTAAGAAGAGACCCTGCCAGGCTGCCTTTGGCTGAAAATCACAAGGGGCTGTAAAGTGCTACGTGGAAAGTCAGTGGAAGAAGCCACAGTGCCTAGGCCGCACCACACGGGTAGGGCTTCCCCAAGCCAGGGAATCTCAAGGAACACTCCTCAGAGGTATTGCCCCCTGTGTGCTCTGTAGCAGAGAGCTCTGGAGACTAGGTCTGTTCTGACTGGGAAACTGAGGCCCTGGGAGCAGAGCCATTGTTCTGGCGTCTTCACAGCCCAACACCTCTTGCACCAGGGAAGACTGAATAAGCAGTCCCTTGGGCTACCTTTTTTGACTCTAAGGAAGAGAACCTGCAAGGCTGCATCTGGCTGAAAATCACAAGGGGCTGGGAAGTAATACCTGGAAAGTCAGTGGAAGAGGCCACAGTGCCTAGGCCCCACCGCCCGGATAGGGCTTCCCCCAGCCAGGGAACCTCAAGGAACACTCCTCAGAGCTATTGCCCCATATGTGCTCTGTAGCAGAGAGCTCTAGATACTAGGTCTGTTCTGACTGGGAAACTCAGGCCCTGGGAGCAGACCCATTATTGTGGCTTCTTAACAGCCAAACACCTCTTGCACCAGGGAAGCCTGAATAAGCATTCCCTTGGGTTACCTTTTATGACTCTAAGGAAGAGACCCTGCCAGGCTGCCTTTGGCTGAAAATCACAAGGGGCTGGAAAGTGCTACCTGGAAAGTCAGTGGAAGAGATCCACAGTGCCTAGGTGCTATCGCCGGGGTAGTGCTTCCCCAAGCCAGGGAACCTCAAGGAACACTCCTCAGAGCTATTGCCCCATGTGTGCTCTGTAGCAGAGGGCTCTGAGGACTACTAGGTCTGTTTTGACTGGGAAACTGAGGACCTCGGGAACAGACCCATTGCTGTGGCTTCTTAACAGATAAACACCTCTTGCACCAGGGAAGCCTGAATAAGCACTCCCTTGGGCTACCTTTTATGACTCTAAGGAAGAGACCCTGCCAGGCTGCCTTTGGCTGAAAATCACAAGGGGCTGGAAAGTGCTACCTGGAAAGTCAGTGGAAGAGATCACAGTGCCTAGGTGCTATCGCCGGGGTAGTGCTTCCCCAAGCCAGGGAACCTCAAGGAACACTCCTCAGAGCTATTGCCCCATGTGTGCTCTGTAGCAGAGGGCTCTGAGGGCTACTAGGTCTGTTTTGACTGGAAACCGAGGACCTCGGAACTGGCCCATGGCTGTGGCTTCTTAACAGATAAACACCTCTTGCACCAGGGAAGCCTGAGTAAGCACTTCCTTGGGCTACCATTTATGACTCTAAGGAAGAGACCCTACCAGGCTGCCTTTAACTGAAAATCACAAGCGGCTGGAAAGTGCTACCTGGAAAGTCAGTGGAAGAGGCCACAGTGCCTGGGCTCCAAAGCCCTGGTAAGGCTTCGACAGTGCCCTGGAACGTGAAGGCACCCTCCACAGCGCTTTTTCCCCATGTCTGCTCTGTAGCAGAGAGCTCTGGAGACTAGGTCTGTTCTGACTGGGAAACTGAGGCCCTGGGAGCAGAGCCATTGTTCTGGCGTCTTCACAGCCAAACACCTCTTGCACCAGGGAAGCCTGAATAAGCAGTCCCTTGGGCTACCTTTTTTGATTCTAAGGAAGAGACCCTGCAAGGCTGCATCTGGCTGAAAATCACAAGGGGCTGGGAAGTGATACCTGGAAAGTCACTGAAAGAGGCCACAGTGCCTGGGCTCCAAAGCCCAGGTAAGGCTTCGACAGTGCCCTGGAACGTGAAGGCACCCTCCACAGCGCTTTTTCCCCATGTCTGCTCTGTAGCAGAGATCTCTGGAGACTAGGTCTGTTCTGACTGGGAAACTGAGGCCCTGGGAGCAGAGCCATTGTTCTGGCGTCTTCACAGCCAAACACTTCTTGCACCAGGGAAGACTGAATAAGCAGTCCCTTGGGCTACCTTTTTTGACTCTAAGGAAGAGAACCTGCAAGGCTGCATCTGGCTGAAAATCACAAGGGGCTGGGAAGTGATACCTGGAAAGTCAGTGAAAGAGTCCACAGTGCCTAGGTCCTACCACCCGGGTAGGGCTTCCCCAAGCCAGTGAACCTCAAGGAACACTCCTCAGAGCTATTGCCCCATGTGTGCTCTGTAACAGTGAGCTCTGGAGACTAGGTATGTTCTGACTGGGAAACTGAATCCCTGGGAGCAGACCCATTGTTGTGGCTTCTTAACAGACAAACACCTCTTGCACCAGGGTAGCCTGAGTAAGCACTTCCTTGGGCTACCATTTATGACTCTAAGGAAGAGACCCTACCAGGCTGCCTTTAACTGAAAATCACAAGCGGCTGGAAAGTGCTACCTGGAAAGTCAGTGGAAGAGGCCACAGTGCCTAGGCTCCACCGCCCGGGTAGGGCTTCCCCAAACCAGGGAACCTCAAGGAACACTCCTCAGAGCAATTGCTGCGTGTGTGCTCGATAGCAGAGAGCTCCGGAGACTAGGTCTGTTCTGACTCTAAAACTGAGGGCCTGGAGCAGACCTATTGTTGTGGCTTCATAACAAACAACTCTTGTACCAGGGAAACCTGAATAAGCACTCCCTTGGGCTACCTTTTATGATTCTAAGGAAGAGACACTGCCAGGCTGCAATTGGCTGAAAATCACAAGGGCCTGGAAAGTTCTACCTGGAAAGTCAGTGGAAGAGGCCACAGTGCCTAGGCGCCACCGCCCGGTTAGGGCTTCCCCAAGCCAGGGAACCTCAAGGAACACTCCTCAGAGCTATTGCCCCATGTGTGCTCTGTAGCAGAGAGCTCTGGAGACTAGGTCTGTTCTGACGGGGAAACTCAGGCCCTGGGAGCAGACCCATTGTTGTGACTTCTTAACAGACAAACACACTCTTTGTAACAGGGAAGCCTGAATAAGCACTCCCTTGGGCTACGTTTTATGACTCTAAGGAACAGTCCCTGCCAGGCTGCCTTTGGCTGAAAATCACAAGGGGCTGGAAAGTGCTACCTGGAAAGTCAGTGGAACAGGCCACTGTGCCTAGGCCCCACCGCCCGGGTAGGGATTCCCCAAGCCGGGCAAACTCAAGGAACACTCCTCAGAGCTATTGCCCCGTGTGTGCTCTGTAGCAGAGAGCTCTGGAGACTACTAGGGCTGTTCTGACTAGGAAACTGAGTCCCTGGAAGCAGACCAATTGCTGTGGATTCTTAACGGACAAACACCTCTTGTACCAGGGAAGCCTGAATAAGCACTTCCTTGGGCTACCTTTTATGACTCTAAGGAAGAGACCCTGCCAGGCTGCCTTTAGCTGAAAATCACAAGGGGCTGGAAAGTACTACCTGGAAAGTCCGTGGAAGAGGCCACAGTGCCTAGGCCCTACCGCCCGTGTAGAGCTTCCTCAAGACAGGGAACCTCAAGGAACACTCTTCATAGCTATTGACCGATGTGTGCTCTGTAACAGTGAGCTCTGGAGACTAGGTATGTTCTGACTGGGAAACTCAGGCCCTGAAGCAGACGCATTGTTGTGGCTTCTTAACAGACAAACACCTCTTGGACCAGGGAGGCCTGAATAAGCACTCCCTTGGGCTACCTTTTATGACTCTAAGGAAGAAATCCTGCCAGGCTGCCTTTGGCTGAAAATCACAAGGGGCTGCAAAGTGCTACCTGGAAAGTCAGTGGAAGAGGCCACAGTGCCTAGGCCCCACCGCCCGGGTAGGGCTTCCCCAAACCGGGGAACCTCAAGGAACACTCCTCAGAGCTATTGCCCCAGGTGTGCTCTGTAGAAGAGGGCTCTGGATACTACTAGGTCTGTTCTGACTGGAAACTGAAGACCTCGGAACTGACCCATTGCTATGGCTTCTTAACAGACAAACAGCTCTTGCAGCAGGGAAGCCTGAATAAGCACTCCTTTGGGCTACCTTTTATGAGTCTAAGGAAGAGAATCAGCCAGGCTGCCTTTGGCTGAAAGTCACAAAGGGCTGGAAAGTGCGACCTGGAAAGTCAGTGGAAGAGGCCACAGTGCCTAAGCCCCACCGCCCGGGTAGGGCTTCCCCAAGCCGGGGAACCTCAAGGAACACTCCTCAGAGCTATTGCCCCATATGTGCTCTGTAGCAGAGAGCTCTGGAGATTACTAAGGCTGTTCTGACTGGGAAACTGAGGCCCTGGAAGCAGACCAATTGCTGTGGCTTCTTAACAGACAAACACTTCTTCAACCAGGGAAGCTTGAATAAGCACTCCCTTGGGTTACCTTTTATGACTCTAAGGAAGAGACCCTGCCAGGCTGCCTTTGGCTGAAAATCAGAAGTGGCTGGAGAGTTCTACCAGGAAAGTCAGTGGAAGAGAACACAGTGCCTAGGCCCCACCGCCCCGATAGGGCTTCCCCAAGCCAGGGAACCTCAAGGAACACTCCTCAGAGCTATTGCCCCATATGTGCTCTGTAGCAGAGAGCTCTAGATACTAGGTCTGTTCTGACTGGGAAACTGATACCCTTGGAGCAGACCCATTGTTGTGCATTCTTAACACACAAACACATCTTGCAACAGGGAAGCTTGAATAAGCATTCCCTTGGGTTACCTTTTATGACTCTAAGGAAGAGACCCTGCCAGGCTGCCTTTGGCTGAAAATCACAAGGGGCTGGAAAGTGCTACGTGGAAAGTCAGTGGAAGAGATCACAGTGCCTAGGTGCTATCGCCAGGGTAGGGCTTCCCCAAGCCAGGGAACCTCAAGGAACACTCCTCAGAGCTATTGCCTCATGTGTGCTCTGTAGCAGAGAGCTCTGGAGACTAGGTCTGTTCTGACTGGGAATCTGAGGCCCTGGGAGCAGACCCATTGTTGTGGCTACTTAACAGACAAACAGCTCTTGCACCAGGGAAGCTTTAATAAGCACTCCCTTGGGCTACCTTTTATGACTCTAAGGAAGAGACCCTGACAGACTCTCTTTGGCTGAATATCACAAGGGGCTGGAAAGTGCTACCTGGAAAGTCAGTGGAAGAGGCCACAGTGCCTAGGCCCCACCGCCCGGGTAGGGCTTCCCCAAGCCAGGGAACCTCAAGGAACACTCCTCAGAGCTAATGACCCATGTGTGCTCTGTAGCAGAGGACTCTAGAGACTACTAGGTCTTTTCTGACTGGAAACTGAGGCCCTCGGAACAGACCCATTGCTGTGGCTTCTTAACAGACAAACACCTTTGCACCAGGGAAGCTTGAATAAGCACTCCCTTGGGCTACCTTTTATGGCTCTGAGGAAGAGACCCTGCCAGGCTGTCTTTGGCTGAA
Organism: Okapia johnstoni; assembly: GCA_024291935.2. Classification (NCBI taxonomy): domain Eukaryota; kingdom Metazoa; phylum Chordata; class Mammalia; order Artiodactyla; family Giraffidae; genus Okapia; species Okapia johnstoni. The sequence goes on along the minus strand of JAGTYA010001241.1, from coordinate 5,108 downwards.
AATTACAAGGGGCTGGAAAGTGCTACCTGGAAAGTCAGTGGAAGAGGCCACTGTGCCTAGGCCCCACCACCCGGGTAGAGCTTCCCCAAGCCAGGGAACATCAAGGAACACTCCTCAGAGCTAATGCCCCATGTGTGCTCGGTAGCAGAGAGCTCTGGATACTAGGCCTGGTCTGACTAGGAAACTGAGGGCTGGAGGCAAACCCATTGCTGTCCCTTCATAACAGCAAACACCTGTTTCGCCAGGGAAGATTGGATAAACACTCCCTTGGGCTTCTTTTTATGACTCTAAGGAAGAGACCCTGCCAGGCTGCCTTTGGCTGAAAATCACAAGGGGCTGGAAAGTGTTACCTGGAACGTCAGTGGAGGAGATCACAGTGCCTAGGTGCCACCGCATGGGTAGGGCTTCCCCAAGCCAGGGAACCTCAAGGAACACTCCTCAGAGCTATTGCCCCATGTATGCTCTGTATCAGAGAGCTGTGGAGACTAGGTCTGTTCTGACTGGGAAATTGAGGCCCTGGGATCAGACCCATTGTTTTGGCTTCTTAACAGACAAACACCTCTTTCACCAGGGAAGCTTGAATAAGCACTCCCTTGGGCTACCTTTTATAACTCTAAGAAGAGACCCTTCCAGGCTGCCTTTGACTGAAAATCACAAGGGGCTGGAAAGTGCTACCTGGAAAGTCAGTGGAAGAAGCCACAGTGCCTAGGCCCCACCACCCGAGTAGGGCTTCCCCAAGCCAGGGAATCTCAAGGAACTCTTCTTAGATGTATTGCCACATGTGTGCTCTGTAGCAGAGAGGTCTGGAGACTAGGTCTGTTCTGACTGGGAAATTGAGGCGCTGGAGCAGACCCATTGTTGTGGCTACTTAACAGACTAACACCTCTTGCACCAGGGATGTCTGAATAAGGACTCCCTTGGGCTATCTTTTATGACTCTAAGGGAGAGACCCTGCCAGGCTCCATTTGGGTGAAAATCACAAGGGGCTGGAAAGTGCTAGCTGGAAATTCAGTGGTAGGGGCCTTTGTGCCTAGGCCCCACCGCCCCGGTAGGGCTTCCCCAAGTCCGTGAACGTCAAGGCACCCTCCTCAGAGCTAATGCCCCATGTGTGCTCTGTAGCAGAGAGCTCTGGATACTAGGCTTGGTCTGACTAGGAAGCTGAGACATGGATGCAAACCTATTGTTGTCCATTCATAACAGCAAACACCTGTTTCGCCAGGGAAATTGGATAAGCACTCCCTCGGGCTACCTTTTATGACTCTAAGGAAGAGACCCTGCCAGGCTGTCTTTGGCTGAAAATCACAAGGGGCTGGAAAGTGCTACTTGGAAAGTCAGTGGAAGAGGCCACAGTGCCTAGGCCCCACCGCCCGCGTAGGGCTTCCCCAAGCCAGGGAACATCAAGTAACACTCCTCAGAGTTATTGCCCCATGTGTGTGCTCCATAGCAGAGAGCTCTGGAGACTATTAGGTCTCTTCTGATTGGGAAACTGAGACCCTGGGAGCAGACCCATTGTTCTGCCTTCTTAACAGACAAACACCTCTTGCACCAGGGAAGCCTGAATAAGCACTCCCTTGGGCTACCTTTTTTGACTCTAAGGAAGAGACCCTGCCAAGGCTGCCTTTTTCCTGAAAATCACAAGGGGCTGGAAAGTGCTACCTGGAAAGTCAGTGGAAGAGGCCACAGTGCCTAGGCCGCACCACCCCCAGGTAGGGCTTCCCCAAGCCAGGGAACCTCAAGGAACACTCCTCAGAGCTATTGCCCCATGTGTGCTCTGTAGCAGAGAGCTCTGGAGACTAGGACTGTTCTGACGGGGAAACTGAGGCCCTGGGAACAGACCCCATTGTTGTGGCTTCTTAACAGACAAAAACCTCTTGTACCAGGGAAGCTTGAATAAGCACTCCCTTGGGTTACCTTTTTTGACTGTAAGAAAGAGACCCTGCCAGGCTGCCTTTGGCTGAAAATCACAAGGGGCTGGAAAGTGCTACCTGGAAAGTCAGTGAAAGAGGCCACAGTGCCTAGGCCGCACCGACCGGGTAGGGCTTCCCCAAGCAGGGGAACCTCAAGGAACACTCCTCAGAGCTATTGCCCCATGTGTGCTCTGTAGCAGAGAGCTCTGGAGACTACTAGGTCTGTTCTGACTGGGAAACTGAGGCCCTGGGAGCAGAACCATTGTTGTGGCGTCTTCACAGCCAAACACCTCTTGCACCAGGGAAGCTTGAATAAGCACTCCCTTGGGCTACCTTTTTTGACTCTAAGGAAGAGACCCTGCCAGGCTGCCTTTGGCTGAAAATCACAAGGGGCTGGAAAGTGCTACCTGGAAAGTCAGTGGAAGAGGCCACAGTGCCTAGGCTCCAAAGCCCGGGTAGGGCTTCCCCAAGCCCTGGAACGTCAAGGCACCCTCCACAGAGCTAATGCCCCATGTGTGCTCTGTAGCAGAGAGCTCTGGAGACTAGGTCTGTTCTGACTGGGAAACTGAGGCCCTGAAGGCAGACCCATTGTTGTGGCGTCTTCACAGCCAAACACCTCTTGCACCAGGGAAGACTGAATAAGCAGTCCCTTGGGCTACCTTTTTTGACTCTAAGGAAGAGACCCTGCAAGGCTGCATCTGGCTGAAAATCACAAGGGGCTGGAAAGTGATACCTGGAAAGTCAGTGAAAGAGGCCACAGTGCCTAGGCTCCAAAGCCCAGGTAAGGCTTCGACAGTGCCCTGGAACGTGAAGGCACCCTCCACAGCGCTTTTTTCCCATGTCTGCTCTGTAGCAGAGAGCTCTGGAGACTAGGTCTGTTCTGACTGGGAAACTGAGGCCCTGGGAGCAGAGCCATTGTTCTGGCGTCTTCACAGCCAAACACCTCTTGCACCAGGGAAGACTGAATAAGCAGTCCCTTGGGCTACCTTTTTTGACTCTAAGGAAGAGACCCTGCAAGGCTGCATCTGGCTGAAAATCACAAGGGGCTGGGAAGTGATACCTGGAAAGTCAGTGAAAGAGGCCACAGTGCCTAGGCTCCAAAGCCCAGGTAAGGCTTCGACAGTGCCCTGGAACGTGAAGGCACCCTCCACAGCGCTTTTTCCCCATGTCTGCTCTGTAGCAGAGAGCTCTGGAGACTAGGTCTGTTCTGACTGGGAAACTGAGGCCCTGGGAGCAGAGCCATTGTTCTGGCGTCTTCACAGCCAAACACCTCTTGCACCAGGGAAGACTGAATAAGCAGTCCCTTGGGCTACCTTTTTTGACTCTAAGGAAGAGACCCTGCAAGGCTGCATCTGGCTGAAAATCACAAGGGGCTGGGAAGTGATACCTGGAAAGTCAGTGAAAGAGGCCACAGTGCCTAGGCTCCAAAGCCCAGGTAAGGCTTCGACAGTGCCCTGGAACGTGAAGGCACCCTCCACAGCGCTTTTTTCCCATGTCTGCTCTGTAGCAGAGAGCTCTGGAGACTAGGTCTGTTCTGACTGGGAAACTGAGGCCCTGGGAGCAGAGCCATTGTTCTGGCGTCTTCACAGCCAAACACCTCTTGCACCAGGGAAGACTGAATAAGCAGTCCCTTGGGCTACCTTTTTTGACTCTAAGGAAGAGACCCTGCAAGGCTGCATCTGGCTGAAAATCACAAGGGGCTGGGAAGTGATACCTGGAAAGTCAGTGAAAGAGGCCACAGTGCCTAGGCTCCAAAGCCCCGGTAGGGCTTCCCCAAGCAGGGAGCCTCAAGGAACCCTCCTCAGAGCTATTTCCCCATGTCTGCTCTGTAGCAGAGAGCTCTGGAGACTAGGTCTGTTCTGACTGGGAAACTGAGGCCCTGGGAGCAGAGCCATTGTTCTGGCGTCTTCACAGCCAAACACCTCTTGCACCAGGGAAGACTGAATAAGCAGTCCCTTGGGCTACCTTTTTTGACTCTAAGGAAGAGATCCTGCAAGGCTGCATCTGGCTGAAAATCACAAGGGGCTGGGAAGTGATACCTGGAAAGTCAGTGAAAGAGGCCACAGTGCCTAGGCTCCAAAGCCCGGGTAAGGCTTCGACAGTGCCCTGGAACGTGAAGGCACCCTCCACAGCGCTTTTTCCCCATGTCTGCTCTGTAGCAGAGAGCTCTGGAGACTAGGTCTGTTCTGACTGGGAAACTGAGGCCCTGGGAGCAGAGCCATTGTTCTGGCGTCTTCACAGCCAAACACCTCTTGCACCAGGGAAGACTGAATAAGCAGTCCCTTGGGCTACCTTTTTTGACTCTAAGGAAGAGACCCTGCAAGGCTGCATCTGGCTGAAAATCACAAGGGGCTGGAAAATGATACCTGGAAAGTCAATGAAAGAGGCCACAGTGCCTAGGGCCCAGCACCCGGGTAGGGCTTCCCCAATGCACGAAGCCTCAAGGAACCCTCCTCAGAGCTATTTCCCCATGTCTGCTCTGTAGCAGAGAGCTCTGGAGACTAGGTCTGTTCTGACTGGGAAACTGAGGCCCTGGGAGCAGAGCCATTGTTCTGGCGTCTTCACAGCCAAACACCTCTTGCACCAGGGAAGACTGAATAAGCAGTCCCTTGGGCTACCTTTTTTGACTCTAAGGAAGAGACCCTGCAAGGCTGCATCTGGCTGAAAATCACAAGGGGCTGGGAAGTGATACCTGGAAAGTCAGTGAAAGACGCCACAGTGCCTAGGCTCCAAAGCCCAGGTAAGGCTTCGACAGTGCCCTGGAACGTGAAGGCACCCTCCACAGCGCTTTTTCCCCATTTCTGCTCTGTAGCGGAGAGCTCTGGAGACTAGGTCTGTTCTGACTGGGAAACTGAGGCCCTGGGAGCAGAGCCATTGTTCTGGCGTCTTCACAGCCAAGCACCTCTTGCACCAGGGAAGACTGAATAAGCAGTCCCTTGGGCTACCTTTTTTGACTCTAAGGAAGAGACCCTGCAAGGCTGCATCTGGCTGAAAATCACAAGGGGCTGGGAAATGATACCTGGAAAGTCAGTGAAAGAGGCCACGGTGCCTAGGCCCCAGCACCCGGGTAGGGCTTCCCCAAGGCAGGGAGCCTTAAGGAACCCTCCTCAGAGCTATTTCCCCATGTCTGCTCTGTAGCAGAGAGCTCTGGAGACTAGGACTGTTCTGACTGGGAAACTGAGGCCCTGGGAACAGAGCCAT